>JAQMRL010000038.1:400891-680891 GCA_035578175.1 Catonia carolina | reverse complement strand
CTGTTTAACAGATGATTTTCGGAGACGAAGTTTCCTGGTAAAGGTAGTTACTTTTAGACGGATTTGAATGCTAGGCAGTGGTTGTGGGTGTACTTTGATGGTTGGGGTTCAATTAACCATACTCAGTGAGTGTGTGTGTATAAGACTACACAGTCTCATTTACACTTTATACACATCATCCTCATCTCATTGGGCCATGGGGTTGCTTATTGTTCTCAATTGAACAGATTGCAACGTACACATATTAGGGATTACAAAAATAAAAAAATCTGGTGTGAAACACTCACACAGCTTTCTCTTGCCAATGCAAATAATTAATAATATAACCTAACATTAGTAATAAAACATAAGAAATAAACAAAAAACTAACCTCAATAAACATAACCTAATTTTAATCATGAGTGAAAGACGCAAAATGAAAATCAACCTCAGTTTGGCTTAGAAATACGGAAAATCACTCTTTCACACTAAACTAGGCTCTGTAGTGAAAAATGCTATAAATAAAAGTTGTAGATCTTTTTATTTCCTATAAAATTTATTATATATACTTTTGTCGTAAAATGCATACTAAGGCCGAAATCTTAAAAAAATCAATTTTTCACCCATTTTCGTGAGAAAAAACAGAAAATCGCAAATTACCGCTAAACTAAGCGTTATACAAAACAATGTTTGAAATAAAAGTTGTAGGATTTTAAATTCTCTACAATTTTTATTATATAAACTTTTGCGCTAAAATACATATTAAAGCTGTAATTTTAAAAAGAAAAATTTTTTACGTAAAAACAGCCACACCGAGAATTTCAGCAAACATGGCGCCTACCCTATCTTGTAACGAATAAAAAATTGAGTAAACCACGCGATTTAAAAAAAAAATCGTAGGACCAGTTTTTGAGAAAATCGCAAAAAACTGAAAAATTATACGAATAAACTACTACTTCCGGTTGACCGATTTTGATGAAAATGTTCGTGTCGGGTCCGGTAGTAGTATGTAACTTAAGTTTCAAGTTTCAACTTCGTACAATGTTCCGTTCTTGAGATATTCTGTTTACACACACACACACACACGCACCCACACGCACTCAAGCACACGCACACACACACACGCATAGACCAATCGCTAAAAACATGTTTTTTGGGTTCAGGGGGTCTGAAAACGTATAGATCCGGTGAAAACTCGATTTCTTAAAATCGACATGAAAACAATTCTTTCCTTCCTATATATTCATATAGGCAAGAGAAAGTAAAAATAAACATAAAATATTTCGTTTGTTATTTACAAAAAACATCCTCTTTCAAAAAAGTGTCCGGGATTGGAGTCCAGAAATGATAGTAAGTGAAATTATATTTTAAATAAAAAAGATTCCGGTGACAAAAAAACATTTGCTCATCCGACGTGACTGAGGGAGTAACTGTGAGGAATGTGAATTGATTAGCTAGGACGTAGACTAACTCATATTTTTAGCATACGTTAAAAAATAACCCCATCTGATGCATGCGGCACTAGCTTGATATTGCTGCCAAGAAAAGGACACATGTCTGTCCTTTGGGGACACTGTACTTTGTATCCCACCAATGTTAAATTTTCTATTTTTAAATACATTTTTCATAGCATTGGTGAAAGATAAGAAAACGAAAATTTACACACTTATAATTAATTGTAGGGTGTTTTTAGCTACTGACATGTTTTCAATTAAATCTGTTGGACCATAAAGTTTTTAAAAGAATAACGAATAATATAAAAATTTTACAAATTTTTTCTACGTTTTTTGGATATTACTAATTTTTTTGAGCATGATAATTAACTGGTAGGTTAAATGGTTTCTGACAAAAATGTACCTAAGTGTTAAAAATCTAAATTTACGGGAAAAGGCACAAATAAACAACAAAATGTGCACAAAAAATTGTAATTTTCCATCAACAGTTGGTTAGAAAGCTGCACTAACAGCGGAGAATATTGACAATAAAGAAGCAGATATTTAAAAAAACTAAAATTCTGTTTGCACTAAAACAAGCAATATAAAAAAACAGAAAAATATTTGTTTTTGGGAACATGTTTATTTTTTAGGGTAAACCTGATAAAAAGTAAATTTTTTTCATTGAAAATAATTTTTTGTCGTAATTTAATGTTTTTATGGTAGATCTAGGTCTAAACTTTTAAAAAACATAAAAAACCGAAAATCAAAATTTTCATTCTAAACCACTATTATAGTCTCCCCTTAACAGAGTTTTTTAAAAATTAGTAAACCTGTACGTGAGTAGCCGTTCTGCCCAACATTTTATCAATGCCATTATGATAATAAATCTGTTTAATTAAATATTCTTTGTATTTCGCTGACCAGATCCTGTTTGTTTAAAAATAGTTTCCACTGTTTATGAACCTAAGTTAACTAGTTAGTTATTTTCACCTACTGTATTTAGCCTACAGCTTCACTCATTTATTTGCCCTTTACATGCAAAAAACATCATTACAATATAATGTTAATTCCTTACATTATACTTTGAAAATCTAAAACTATTCATTTTAATTGGTGGTTGGAAAATTAATCCACCCAACTATGGTTTGGCATGTTCAAGTCAAGGGTAGATGAATTCAGTGCTTCTACTCCAACTACTGTAGCCTACTAGGGTAATCTATTAGTGTGCTACTAATTAAAACTACATGTTAGTTACTTAAACACTAATTCAACTACTAACACATTTTTATTAAATAATTTGCTATTATATAATTCTGTGCCGTAGAGGTAAAGGGTGTTTACTACAATTTTGACAAAATTAAGTTTGATAATCAGTAAGAAATGCTCTATCTAATAGTTTACAGTATTAACTGGTATCTGACTTGCTTCCATTTTTTAAAAGTTGCTGTAAGCTCATTAACTCCACTATTGTATATGATGTGAAAGATTTTTAAACTCGCTACTATTTTTAACTTAATGTTTAATATTTTTAACTATTTTCAACTTAATTTTCTTACTAATAGGCCTCAGAATTTGCTTGAATTCTGTAATGTTCTCAAACATTGTTGTGAATAAAATGTTGTTTCTTTATCTTTATAGAGTTAGCACAATATGTTTTGTTTTCATTTGATTAACTCAAGTTCTGTGGATGGTCAGAGAGGTGTAGAAGTTAAGAAAGTTGTTTTGTCATTTAAATCTCTGTATTGGGTACAAATTTAAACAAAATTCTAACACGTTCAAAATTTTTTAAAAAAAGAAAAACTTCATGTCTTTTGGTTCTTCTGAAAAATTACAAAAATGGAGTTAACTTCTTTAACTTCTTAGATACAGAATTATATTATATACAAATGAAAAAAACCGTAAAATATGAAGAAATGTGCAAAACAAAATAGGCCTAACTGATAAAAATTAAAAAGTATTTATCGAAAATAATAGACGAGCTCACAAAATTATTTGTTTCCTTAAAAATATTACTTAAAATTAATCATCGTATTTCTTGCAAAAACGTATCATATTTTGTTTCATTAAATTTATTTTTAAAATCCAACGTGTACTTTTTATTTAAATTTTATATTGTGGTGTCGCATAAAATTCTGCCCAATCTACTGTACCTATTTTGTTATTGATAAATAAAATAAATAAATAAATAACATAAAACTAACCTGTTTTTAATCCAGAAAACAATTAATCCAATTCATTTAGCACACACAAACACTTTAAGAAAAAACCAAAAATCTTAGCGGTATAAAAACATAATGTACACCCCCGTAAAAAACTACCAAATTACCCGCGCCGTGCAAAACCTTATACTGGACTAAAGTAACTAGATAAATCAAAGATGGCCGAGTCGGTCGGTAGAATAGTGGATGCTGATTGGTTAAAAAGCGCGCTCAACACTAGTGAACACCTGCACTGCATGCTCTCCTCTCTATCCAAAATAAAAACCATTAGGGGACTTTTTATACGCACAAAAATAAACATGATTGTTGGTTTACTCAACAAAATATTATAAAAATTAAAAACTTAAAGACAATATTACTTTAACAACATTAACCTTTACATTTTACAATAATTTCATTTTTTCTTTTCTTAATAAATTTTGATATTTCTTCTGACATATTTAATGTAATATTTACACAGATAAAGTATTATATCGTAAAAAATCAACATATGTACCAGAATAGATATTTATAACTCCCCACTAGCCAAGAAAATTATATTAATTATTTTTCTCTTTTTAAAATGATCTAGTTTTAATTAGCTTACTATAAAATAATTTACTTTTTTAATGGTTACTTTCTCTTTCCTTATATGAATCATACAGTTTATGGGGAAGTAAAGTATTGTTTTTATGTAGATCTGGTGTGGAACACTCACACGACTTTCTCTGCTAGTGTAGATAATGAACAAAATAACCAACGTTTAATCACGAGTATGTTTGGTATCGTGAAAAATCGACATACGTACCAGAATAGATATTTACAACTCCCACTAGCCAAGAAAATTATATTAATTATTTTCCTCATTTTAAAATGATCTAGTTTTAATTAGCCTACTATATAATTTACTTCTTTAATGCGTGCTTTCTCTTTCCTTATATGAATCATACAGTTTATGGGGAAGTAAAGCATTGTTTTTATGTAAATCTGGTGTGGAACACTCACACGTCTTTTTCTGCTAATGTAGATAATGAACAAAATAACCTATGTTTAATCACGAGTATGTTTGGTATCGTGAAAAACCAACATACTTATCCGAATAGATACTAATAACTTCCACCAACCAAAAAATTATATTAGGCCTAACTATTTTTCTCTTTTAATAATAAAATTGTCTAGTTTATTAGATGCTAGTAATACTATAACCTCTTTGATTTTTACTTTCTCTTGTGTTTTCGAACATGTAAAGAAGGAAAGTATTGTTTTTATGTAGATTTGGTGTGAAACATTCACACGACTTTCTCTTGCTAATGTAGATAATTAACAAGATAACCTATGTTTAATCACAAGTATATTTTTGATATCGTGAAAATTTAATATACGTATCCGAATAGTTACTAATAACTCCACTAGCCAAGAAAATTATACGTATTAGGCCTAATTATTTTTCTCTTTTAAAAATTGTCTAGATATAATTACAAGATGCTAGTAGGCCTAATATAACCTCTTTAATTTTTATTTCTCTTGTTTCTTTCGAACATGTAGGGAAGAAAAGTATTGTTTTTATGTAGATTTGGTGTGAAACATTCACATGACTTTCTCTTGCTAATGTAGATAATGAACAAAATAACCTATGTTTAATCACAAGTATATTTTTGATATCGTGAAAATTTAATAAACATATCCGAATAGTTACTAATAACTCCACTAGCCAAGAAAATTATACGTATTAGGCCTACATTTTTTTCTCTTTTAAAAATTGTCTAGTTTATTAGATGCAAGTAATTATTATAACCTCTTTAATTTTTATTTCTCTTTTTTTTCGAACATGTAGGGAAGGAAAGTATTGTTGTTATGTAGATTTGGTGTGAAACATTCACATGACTTTCTCTTGCAAGTGTAGATAATGAACAAAATAACCAACGTTTAATCACGAGTATATTTGGTATCGTGAAAAATCAAAATACGTATCCGAATAGATATTAATAACTCCACTAGCCAAGAAAATTTTATTAGGCCTAACTATTTTTCTCTTTTAAAAATTGTCTAGTTAGAAATACTAGATGCTAGGAATATATTTTTAATCTATATTTTTAAATAAAAAAATTATCTCTTTAATTTTTACTTTCTCTTGTCTTTTTCGAACATGTAGAGAAGAAAGGTATTGTTTTCATACCGATTTTAAGAAATCGAGTTTTCACTGGAAATACACGTTTTCAGACTCCTGATCCAAACAAAACATTTTTTTAGCGATTGGTCTGTGGGTGCGTGTGTAATTGCGCGCGCGCGTGTGTGTGAACAAAATATCTCAAAAACAGAACATCGTACGAAGTTGAAAAATTGAAATTTAAGTCAGGTACCACTAGAGGACCCGACATAAACATTTTCATCAAAATCGGTCAACCGGAAGTAATAGTTTATTCGTGTCATTTTTCACTTTTTTGCGATTTTCTGTAAAACGGCTTTTACGATTTCTTTTTAAATCGTCTCATTTACTACATTTTGTATGCTCTACGAGAGAGAGAGGTGGGGAGGGAGGAGAGAGAGAGAGAGTAAGCGCCATGTCTGCTGAAATTCTTACGCAAGCTATGCCGCGTAGAAAAAAAATGGTTTTTAAAGATATCCTTTGTTTAGGCCCGATAATTAAATTATATTTGTTATCGCCGCTATTGGCAATAAATATAGGTAGCAGATAACTCCGTACAGTCGATGAGTGAGAGTCGTGCAGTGCGCGTCGCTATTGTACCGCTGTCTCGTTAAACGGTTTTATGACCGCTGTTCTTATAACCGTGAATTCGGAACACCGCAATTTGGAAACTCCTTGTACCTTATCCCTGCGCAGGTGGTATTCCTTTTATTTTATTTCTCCTTGTCTTGGAAAAAGGGGTAAGTCAAGTTTTCATTATATTTTACTTCGCATATATTATATCATTAAATTATTTTACCGCAATACAGTCCACTGTCGCTCTATTAAATAAAACACAACCGCAACCATCCTTAGTAGGCCTATACATTTTACGACAAAAGTGTACATAATCAAATTTATGGGAAATTAAGAGATCTACAACTTTTATTTAAGCATTTTTCTCTACAGAGCCTAATTTAGCATCAAAGAATGATTTACCGTATTATTGAGCCAAACTAAGTTATTTTATTTTGCATCATTCACTCATGATTAAAATAAGGTTTTGTTTATTGAGGTTAGTTTGTTGTTTATTTCTAATGTTGTATTACTAATGTTAGGTTATATTGGTGATTATTTGCATTGGCAAGAGAAAGTTGTGAGAGTGTTTCACACCAGATGCTTAACGTTAACATTTTTAATCAGTCGGTGTTGCTCGTCCACATTCCCTTTAGATATTGTGACAGTATTATTATGATTTGGAGGGAGCAGGAAGGAGTGATATGTTTTGAGACTAGCAATGAATGTTTTCCAGAATACGCAGTTGGTTCCGGTGAAATGATATTATGAATAGTTGTAGGAGCTATTAGTTGGGAGTTGGTTTCATACTAGATCGGGAGGTAGGCACAACCAGTGAGGAGAAAGTGGACGACACGACACGGCACGGCGTGCGCGCCCAGGAATTCACTCCTCTCACACTACCACTTTACCTCAACGTTGACTTTCTTTCTTTCTTTGGGGATAAACACAATCTCTTAACTGAATCTCTTTCTCTCTCTCTCTCTCTCTCTCTCTCATTTTCTCTCTCTTTCCCACTCTCTCTTTCTCTTGTCTCTCTCTCTGCCTCTCACACACATTCACACTCTCTCTCTCTCGTCTCTCTTTCCCACTCTCTCTCTCTTGTCTCTCTCTCACACTCTCCTCTCCTCTTTCTCTCTCATTCTCTCTCTCTCTCTCTCTCTCTCTCCCTCCAAAACATTAATAACAAGTAGGACGCAAAATCGCAATCTCTATAATCATATCAATTAACTACAAATAAATAAATAAATGAATAAAATATATCTAGTGCAATATTATTTTGCATGTGCTATTAACATTTCATAGGCTATAAGCCACTCACTCACATAAGCCCTACTTTACTTAGCCTAGGCTATAACTGATCCACTCATACATTTTTAATCCAAACGATTAATTGGTTACACGATTGTCATGTTTAAATCATTTTTGTAAAAAATTAACTCGAAACACTCATACAACTTTCTTTTGCCAGTGCAAATAATGAACAACATTCATCATTTTTTATTTTTATTCCTAATGTGTGTACTTTGCAATCTGTTGAATTGAGAACAATAAGCAATGAGATGACCCAATCAGATGAGGATGATGTGTATGACGTGTAAATGAGGTGGTGTAGTCTTCTACAGACACACTCACTGAGTATGGTTACCATCTAACTACACCCACAACCACTGTCTACCATTCAAATCCGTATAAAAGTAACTATCTTTACTAGGTATGTTTATACCTTTATTAGGTTATGTTTATTGAGGTTAGTTTTTTGTTTATTTCTAATGTTTCATTACTAATGTTAGGTTTATTGTTAATTATTTGCATTGGCAAGAGAAAGTCGTGTGAGTGTTTCACACCAGATTTTTTACTTTCTCTTGCCTATATGAATATATAGGAAGGAAAGTATTGTTTTCATGTCCATTTTAAGAAATCCGAGTTTTCACCGGATCGACACGTTTTCAGACCCCGCTGAAGCCAAAAAACATGTTTTTAGCGATTGGTCTGTGTGTCTGTTTAGCGTGTTTAACCTAGTTTAACCTAGCGTGAAAGACTGATTTTCCGTATTTTTAAGCCAAACTGAGGTAGATTTTCATTTTGCGTCTTTCACTCATGATTAAAATAAGGTTATGTTTTTGAGGTTAGTTTTTGTTTATTTCTAATGTTTTATTACTAACGTTAAATTAAGGTTGGTCTAGAGGTAAAAGTCGTCGCCAAAATCAGCTGTTTAACAGCTGATTTTCGGAGACGAAGGTTCCTGACTCAAATCCTAGTAAAGGTGGTTACTTTTGTACGGATTTGAATACTAGACAGTGGTTACCGGTGTACTTTGATGGTTGGGGTTTAATTAACCATACTCTCTCAGGAACGGTCGACCTGAGTCTGCACAAGACTACATAGTCTCATTTACACGTCATACACATCATCCTCATCTGATTGGGTCATGTCGTTGCTTATTGTTCTAAATTGAACAGATTGCAACGTACACACATTAGGAATAAAAATAAAAAAATTAACCCACCGGGTTGGTCTAGAGGTAAAGTCGTCGCCAAAATCATCTGTTTAACAGCTGATTTTTGGAGACGAAGGTTCCTGGTTCTAGGATCAAGAGGATATCCCAAACATATCATTCAATCTCTACAGAGCCTATATGAGAATACGACCATTTGCCTGCAAGTTCATGAACAATTGACTTCTGCCATTCATACAAACAAGGGAGTTCGACAAGGATGTTGTGTATCTCCGACATTATTTAATATTTATGTTGACGACATACTACGCACATGGAAGATGCTTGTGGACTCAGGTATACAGCTTTCAAATCAAATATCGGTGAACTCGATTATGTATGCAGATGATCTTGTGATACTGCAGGAAAGTGAAGACGCCTTACAAAAAGCAGTATTTATGTTGGACAGAGTGGCTCAAAAATATAATTTACAAATTTCAACAATGAAAACAAAATCAATGGCTTTTAAAGGGAAAAACCCAGCAAGAACAAAAATAGAGCTGAATGGAAAGATAATAGAACAGGTAAAACATTTCAACTACCTGGGAAATGATGTAACTTACGATAAAGATAAAGATGTATATGACAAAATGGTGAAATTCCAGAGGATATGTGGCAGCATACACAGAAACCTCAAAAACAGAACAAGGCAAGAAACTAGAATAAAATTTTATAATACAATAGCTATCCCAACATTACTTTATGGAAGTGAGAACTGGATCCATACAAGGAAAATTGATAGTAATGTTCAAGCAGCGGAGATGAGGTTTCTACGTAGTGTGTATGGATGTTCCAGAGCAGATAGAATTAGAAATGAAGAAATCAGAAGAGCTTTGGGTGTCACACCCCTGCGTGAAAAAATTATCCACAATCGAAGACGCTGGTGCAGTCATTTAAATAGAATGGAACCAGGAAGACTACCGCTTGAAATTATGAATTACAAGCCAATAGGAAAACGGGATATAGGGAGACCGAGGAAAAGATGGGTATCGGAACAGGTTTAATCCAGCCTAATCCTTGAACTGAAGATGATGATGATGAGGTTCCTGGTTGAAATCCTAGCAAAGGTAGTTACTTTTATACGTATTTGAATGCTGACAGTGGTTACCGTTGTACTTTGATGGTTGGGGTTCAATTCACCATACTCTCTCAGGAATGGTCAACCTGAGTCTGCACAAGACTACACCTCATTTACACGTCATCATTCTCATTTAATTGGGTGATGGGGTTGCTTATTGTTCTAAATTGAACAGATTGCAACGTACACACATTAGGGATTAAAAATAATAATAATAATAAAAAATGTTTATCGCTAAATACCAAAATTAGACACTACAATACAGTAATTAAACCAAAAATGCTATGCCAGCGAAACTTTATCACTAAACAGGAAAACAGATATGGAAAATGTAAAGAAAGAAGGATAATCAGGAGGATTCTGGGACCAAGATGGACCGAAAATGGATATAGATTACAGAAAACGTCTGAAGTTAAAGAATATTCTAATGTAGTGACAGACATGAGGAAAAGACGCCTTAAATTCTATGGCTATATAATGAGGCTTCCCGATCACAGACTAACAAAAAAAATAGTAAAATACGTAGCATCCCTCGTTGATGGAGGAGAATGGATCCGAAATGTTAAAAAAGACTTGGAGATGGCTGAGATTGTGAAAGAAGACTTGGACGCAAGAAACCATTTTAGGAGGAAGGTTTAGAAATGGGATGTTAAACCAGAGACAAAAGTTTCGAGAACTGGAGTAAAATGGAATGAAGAAAGAAAGCTAAATTCTCGCAGGGAATGAAAAACTGGTGGGCAAATAAAAAGAACAACAAGAAACCCTAAAACTGAACCATCTTTACCTAGCGTCTTTCACTTTGGGAGTTTTACGACTAATAATAATAATAATAAAATAATAAATTAATTATTTGAATTGGCAAGAGAAAGTTGTGTGAGTATTTCACACAAGATTTTGTATAAATTGTAAGAGTGAAGTGAGCGTAGTGTTAATTTGTCAGCTGATGTAGCATCAACTTAACAGAACAAAGGTTAATTACTTTGTATCGTCATAAAATCGGCAATAAATAAACGATTATTTATAATTTCTTAAGCAGATATTTCAACAAAGTTATTTTTATGACGACGATGACTACAACCATAAACCATTCCGCATTCCATCTTACAATATTGTTACAAGCAATAATAAAACACTGCGCAACAAAATGAAATTACAATAATTTTTATGTACGGTGAAAGCTAAGTTCATCTTTCAACGGAGATTTATGGTGAAACACATTTAACTTACTGCGCTTACAACAAGGTGTCCGCAAAACTCATCCTACTTTAGGGTGACCAGGTGTCCCGTAAAATCGGGTAAGTCCCGGTTTTCCACGTTGTGTCCCGTTGTCCCACAGGGGCGGTTCCAGGGCTGATTTTCGGGGGGGGGGGCTATCTTGTTTTTATGTAGCTCTTACTACATAATTTGTAATACATAGTTTGTAATTGAGTCATTGAAAAGTCCTCTTTTATGCTGTATTGATGTAACCACAATTTTAATTCATAGAACAATTTTCAAGGCGCGCTGACTGGATGCGAGTGGCTTTTCACTACTGACACTGATTGTTATCTTAATACTATTTAAAAATAGATACTTTCTGTTTGACTCATTTTTATACTGAAATAATTATTGTTGATTGATAGGTACGAGTATTGCGATTCAGTTTTGTTAGAAATAATAGCTTATAGAAAATATTAAACTAAGTTTTCCTAGTATTTCGGGGGGGGGGGGCATGGCCCCCATGGCCCTTTTCTTGAAACCGCCCCTGTTGTCCCAAAAAACGTAGACGGGACGTGAAAATGTCCTGTTTTCTCACTTTTATAATTACATAATAAAGAATAAAGTTGGCTGGACCAAATGAAAAGTACGCCAAAACTTAAAAATCTGGTGTGAAACACTCACACAACTTTCTCTTGCCAATGCAAATAATTAACAATATAACCTAACATTAGTAATAAAACATTAGAAATAATCAAAAAACTAACCTCAAAAACATAACCTTATTTTAATCATGAGTGAATGACGCAAAATGACAATCGAACTCAGTTTGGCTTAAAAATACGGAAAATCACGCTTTCACGCTAAACTAGGCTCTGTAGAGAAAAATGCTCTAAACAAAAGTTGTAGATCTTTTAATTTTCTATAAATTTAATTATATACACTTTTGTCGTAAAATGCATACTAAGACCGAAATGTTAAAAAAATCGATTTTTCTCACGTTTTCGTGAGAAAAAAAAACAAAAAATCGCAAATTACCGCTAAACTAAGCGTTATACAAAAAAAAATGTTTGAAACAGACGTTGTAGGTTTTTAAATTCTCTACAACTTTTATTATATAAGTTTTTGCGCTAAAATTTATATTAAAGCCGTAATCTTAAAAAAACAACGTTTTTACGTGAAAACAGCCTCACCGAGAATTTCAGCAAACATGGCGCCTACCCTATCTTGTAGAGAATAAAAAATTGAGTAAAATAAGCGATTTTAAAAAAAATCGTAGGACCAGTTTTTGAGAAAATCGCAAAAAACTGAAAAATTATACGAATAAACTACTACTTCCGGTTGACCGATTTTGATGAAAATGTTCGTGTCGCGTCCGGTAGTGGTATGTAACTTAAGTTTCAAGTTTCAAGTTCGTACGATGTTCCGTTCTTGAGATATTCTGTTCACACACAGACACACACACACACACACACACACAGACACACACACACACACAGACACACACACACAGACCAATCGCTAAAAACATGTTTTTTGGGTTCAGGGGGTCTGAAAACGTATAGATCCGGTGAAAACTCGATTTCGAAAAATCGACATGAAAACAATACTTTCCTTCCTATATATTCATATAGGCAAGAGAAAGTAAAAATGTATTGCATTTTGTTAAATTCTGTTACCAGTTGTGTATTTTAATGGTAGCCTAATCCTTGTTCATTTATACTTCAGAAATAACTTTAGTAATAAAGTAATATGAACCTCAACATTTTATTTATTTATTTTTATTCCTTGAAAAACTAGCAAATTGTGTGCTTTGATGGGCTTAAAAGAAAAGAAAATTTACGCTTTAAGTTTTAAAAACACGTTCAGAAACTTGATTTTTTTTTATTTTATAATTTAAATTATTTTAATATTTATAATATTATATAAAGAATATAATAAATATAATAATAATAATAATAATAATATAATATTATTTTATATTATAATATTTTATATTGCCCATAACAGACAGGTGGAGTGTCAAATTATTTACACTCAATCTGTTAGTTGCAGGGGTAAAATAAATAGTTCTGTTTCTTATCACATGGTCAGCCAATTAAATGACTGAATCATTTAAGAACGGAAGAGGTAGAGGTGTACTGTGATACTAATCAGAGTTATTTCCTCTGAAAGTAATGAATTTCATTATAAAGACCCTGTGGTGAATGAAGTGAAAGTGTCATTTGCAGAGTGAAAAATATATGCTTTTCAGAAGGCCTGGCATGCTGATAAGTGTACTTTCCACTCAGTGAGTTGTGGCAATGGTAATGGTAAACCACCTCACTCCTTGTTGTTACTTAGTAAAACCTCTACAGGTGGTTCAAACCAGCCAATTGGCTGATGACCTATAAGTTACAACACAATATTTTATAATATTTTAAACGAGGATTGTGTAGGCCCTATTCCCCTGGACCCCTACCCCGGTAGTGCATGTGTGTTTATATTAGTGTCCCGTTTTTGGATGGTAACAATCTGGTCACCCTATCCTACTTGCTTTGTGTTCAAAAGTCGCACGACCAACTCCATTAATTCTCTTCCCAATTCACACGCCGGCCGCCTTGGCGTAGTTGGTAACGTGCTCGCCTCTCATCATGCGGTCTTCGGTTCGAATCCCATTCAGGCACGGTGGCATATTTTCATACGTTATGTCACCGCCACCCCTTCTAATAAATCATTTACTTCTTCCGGCCTTTGTCGGCGAGGTAAGCCCTTTTGACGGCATACCGACAAACCTTTCGGCTCCGCACCGACAGAGGCCTTTGTCATCAAGGCCAAGCCAGTCGCCGCTCTCTACCACAGCGCTCTCGGCAACTATATAAAGAGCGCTGCACTGTGCCGGGCGATTCACCCCAGCTACTCCTTCCTTCAAATTAATAAAGAGACCCCAAATTCTGTAATCTTGTTCCCCGAGCGATCAGGTGATCCTTTCACGACATCGCCCATTATGGGTTTCTCAACCCATTCCTTAATGATTCGATTTGATTCGCCGGGGAATTCAATCCCGATCAAGACTCCGAGGGATTCACTTCGAACCAGACAGCAGACAAGACGTCCACCACGGCACACGGCTGCCGGACTCCAGTGAAGACTAATCGACGACCCCACAAGAGAGAAGATGATGCTTCCGCTCGCCGACCCGTCACCGTAAGCCGTCGACCGGACCGTCATCGCCCACAGCGGTCCCTCGACCGAGCTTTACGCCCACCGGACCCGACGAAGCAGTCATCGACGCACTACTGCGAGGGAAGAAGATGACGTCTCCGCTGGACGACGACACGCCGTGTCGCCCAGCTCCTCGACCGCCACGACGACTACGACCACCGCTTAAACAGCCCTTTTGAGGGCCACCAAACAAATAACGTTTGCCACTTAACGACGCCATCTGGTGACAGTTACAAAACTCATTTCATCCTTCACCCTCTGCATTAGTAGCTACTAATTGCAGAACAGTCGGACGTTAAACCCAAAAAAAAAAATCCTAAATCACAACATTATATCTTCAAGTTGAATTTTTTAACGGACGAGAACGAGATTAATAAATCATAGTTAAGTAGAGAAAAATGCGTTAATAAAATTGTACATTTTTTAATTTCCTATAAATTTTATTATATTATACACTTTTGTCGTAAAATGCCTAAGGCCGAAATCTTAAAAATATAAATTTTTCACACATTTTCTTGAGAAAAAAAAACAGAAAATTCTAATTACCGCTAAACTAAGCGTTATACAAAAAAAATGTTTGGAATGAAAGTTGTGTTAACCCATAGGTTCATAATAAAGAAAAATCCAAAAAGGCTTTATGTTATCGAAAATTCAACTTCTTTAATTAAAAATCGCTATTAGATATTTAAAAACAATTAAAAATCTTAAAACTCTTTAAAACTTCTTAAAATCGTTGAATCTTCTTAAAAATAAATTGAAAATTCTAAATCTTCTAAAATCTATTTTTTAAATTCAATATAAACTTTTAAATGAATAAATTCTTTAAATTGTTTTTGTGTTATCATAAAAAATTGTATACGGTGACCTTTTCCTTTAAAAGTTTTAAAAACGAATGATCCAACAATCCAAATTTTATTAGCTTAATAAAATTTTCTTTTTTCTTTTTTTTTTGTTATTCTCACATCTGTATGTGAGGTCATCTGGTTGATGTTGATGTTGATGCTGTAAAGTTATGTTTATGTTTACGTTTGAGGATTGTTAATGTGTGTACTGTCCGTTGTGTGTCTGTATAGGTATCTCAATCTTCCCCCCCCCCCCGGAGAGTAGACAGAAGCACAAGGCACGTGTAAGCAAAATAAAGGGGGTGAGTGCTTAAATGGAAAAAGAGAAGGTGAGTATGTAGCAGTTGTCGGCCTGAGATGGTAATATTCATTCATTCGGGGCCCCTTTCAATAAAACATTCAAATAGCATGCAAACAACATAGTTTTCGGTTTGTTACAATCATCTCAAGCTCGAGTATCGCGACAGACATCACCTAAAAATAAATTATGTAAATTATGAGTAAATTATGTAACTTTTTTAAGGTTAGAAATATGTTCTTTAGTTATTTCTCCTCCAATAGACTTACGAAGTAAGGCTGTAACTGGAGTAGAGAAGCCGATGATATAAAAAGGTTCAGACCATCGGTATGCCATTTTTGCACAAATATTTTTCCGTTTCGAACTTACGGGATGAGTTTTAAGCAAAACTTTATCTCCCACCGAAAACGGATTGGGGTGGCGTGTAGCATTATATCGGCGTGCCATATCATGATGGGATTTAATTAGTTTTCTTCTAATGTCACACATCATGTTACTGGAACGTATAGGATTTCTATGGAGGATATCTTGGATATTCCATGCTCTATCCAACGGTGTGTGAGCTGGAAAAGTATGCAATATGTCAAATGGGCATTTCCCATGAGCATTATGTCGAGCCATATTGAAAGCTAATTGAAACCAAAATAGAGATTTGTCCCAGGTTGCTTGAGTCGTTGCATGATATGCAATAAGGATAGACCTAAGATTTCGATTTAATCGTTCGGCGTGAGATGGTTGAGGATGATAGGGTGAGAGGGTGGTCCGTTTTATGCCGAGATTGAAACAAAAGTTTTTAAACATTATGGAATTAAAATTTTTAGCGTTATCTGTGACAATTAACCTCGGGATGGAGTAATTTTGGAAGATACGTTTTAATTCATCTATAATGGAGGATGTATTAGTATTTTTTAATGGGGCTAACCATGTGAATTTTGAAAAACTATCCACTATCACTAGAATATATTTATAACCTTGATTGGTTTTTGGCAGGCTGCCTACAGTATCAACAAACAGTGTGTCAAATGGCGCTGTCGGAACTCTGGAACTGAGATTTCCCCATTTATAATTTATTCCAGGTTTGCTGCGTTGGCAGGTTGTACAAGCATTCACCTTTAAGGGAATTTCTCGATATATAGCTGGCCAATAAAAATATCGTGTGATTTTGTGTATGGTTTTATCAACACCTAAATGTCCGCCGATTTCCGAATCATGAAAATATTTAAATACTAAATCTTTTAAGGAGTTGGGGAGAACGATTTTGGTTGGATTATTGTTTTTATCTTTTAAACATAGGACTCCTTTGGATAAACAAAATTTACTATCTCTTTGTTGTTTTTGTTGTAGGATAAAAGTATCCTGTTCCTGATGTATTTTGATATCTGTAAAAGATATTAATGGATATTAATGGTGCCGCAATAACCCAGGTTCGAATCCTGGTCACGGCACCATTTTGTTAACCCATAGGTTCATAATAAAGAAAAATCCAAAAAGGCTTTATGTTATCGAAAATTCAACTTCTTTAATTAAAAATCGCTATTAGATATTTAAAAACAATTAAAAATCTTAAAACTCTTTAAAACTTCTTAAAATCGTTGAATCTTCTTAAAAATAAATTGAAAATTCTAAATCTTCTAAAATCTATTTTTTAAATTCAATATAAACTTTTAAATGAATAAATTCTTTAAATTGTTTTTGTGTTATCATAAAAAATTGTATACGGTGACCTTTTCCTTTAAAAGTTTTAAAAACGAATGATCCAACAATCCAAATTTTATTAGCTTAATAAAATTTTCTTTTTTCTTTTTTTTTTGTTATTCTCACATCTGTATGTGAGGTCATCTGGTTGATGTTGATGTTGATGCTGTAAAGTTATGTTTATGTTTACGTTTGAGGATTGTTAATGTGTGTACTGTCCGTTGTGTGTCTGTATAGGTATCTCAATCGTAGGATTTTATTTTCTCTATATTTTTTATTGTATAAATTTTTGCGGTAAAATGCATAATAAAGCCGCAATCATAAAAAAACAACTTTTTTACGTGAAAACAGCCTCACCAACAATTTCAGCAAACATGGCGCCTACCCTATCTTGTAGAACATAAAAAATTTAGTAAACGAAGCGATTTTTAAAAAAATCGTAGGACCATTTTTTGAGAAAATCGCAAAAAAGTGAAAAATTACACGAATAAACTACTATTTCTGGTTGACTGATTTTGATGAAAATGTTCGTGTCGGGTCTGGTAGTGGTATGTAACTTAAGTTTTAAGTTTCAAGTTCGTACGATGTTCCGTTCTTGAGATATTTTGTATACACACACACACAGACCAATCGCTAAAAACCTGTTGTGTGTGAGGGTTGAGGGGGTCTGTTTAGGTGTATATTCGGGTGAATAGTGTATTTGTTAAAATCGATATGAAAACAATACTTTCCTTTCTATATATTTATATAGGCAAGAGTAAGTAAAAGAATATGTTAAAATGAAAAGCTGCCCATAACAGACAGGTGGAGTGTCAAATTATTTACACTCAATCTGTTAGTTGCAGGGCTAAAATAAATAGTTCTGTTTCTTGTCACATGGTCAGCCAATTAAATGACTGAATCATTTAAGAACAGAAGAGGTTGAGGTGTACTGTGACACCAATCAGAGTTATTTCCTCTGAAAGTAATGAATTTCATTATACAGCCAGCCCCTGTGGTGAATGAAGTGAAGGTGTCATTTGCAGAGTGGAAAATATATGCTTTTCAGAGGGCCTGGCATGCTGATAAGTGTACTTTTCCACTGAGTGAGTTGTGGCAATGGTAAACCACCTGACTCCTCATTTTACTTAGTAAAACCTCTACACGTTCAAACCAGCCTTTCGGCTGATGACCTAAACAACACACAAAATGAAAAGATCACACCCACTGTTTTCATCATAGGTTTGGTTAAGTTATTGGCAGAGTGTAACATCGACACATTTTTGGGCGATCGCCGTGCTTATTCACTGTATATAGGAGGCTAATGTAAGAGCGAGAAAGTAAAAAGTAATCGAGGCTTAGTTTTACATAAGCTAGGCTATAGGCCTATACTCGTATGTTAGGCCTATCTCACTATAGCCCACACCGTGTCACTTTCACCCCCTCGGGAGTATTAAATTCCTTCCTTCTGCCTATTTGTCCCTGTTTGTTCGTATACTATTACCGTCCACATAACGTAGCTATCTATTTAACCTGACTCAATTTAACTTTGTCACTGCGGTAGCTTACAAACCAAAACGTACCTCGTTCGACTCCCGGCTAGGTCTGAAAATTATTACAAATATAAACCCACCGATGATGTACCCTATAATAACCAACCGGTCGTACGAATTTAAATAAATTCAAAAGAACTCTGATTTAAAACACTCGTTTGACTTTCTCTTGCCAAGGTATTTATTTTTTTTTTTTTTTGTTTAACGTCTGACTGTTCTGCAATTACTGCTAATGCAGACGGTGAAGGATGAATTGAGTTTTTGTTACGTATGAAAATATGCCATGCCTGAATGGGATTCGAACCCAAGACCGCATGATGAGAGGCGAGCACGTTACCAACTACGCCAATGCGGCCGGCATTGCGGCATTGCAAAGGTAAATAAGGACAATTTTTAGATTGAAATAGAGTGGCTTGCCGCCCCTTAAAATTGGATCCCATAAGCCCCCAAATAGGTTTTAAAATTGAAGGGGTCGGGAGAAGACAGTGCTAACCCACATCAAAATAATTTTATGCAATGTCATTTTAAAAATAATTTTCTGAAATCTACAAATCATATTTTTGAATTTTTTATTAAACATTAATTTATTTTTTTCTGTTAATCTGGGTTCGTAAGATATGGTATAATATGGCGTCCTGTTTAAAACGTACTCAACATTTTATTTTTACAGAAATATTTAAGAAAGATCACACGAAAAATTTTATGGGTTAGCACTTTCTTCTGCCGACCCCTTAATAGGAGTAATTTATTGTACAATGAAAGCGTACATCGTTTTCCTAATATCCAATAATTTGTTTTTTCCTTTTCTTCCTAATGTGTGTTCGTTGCAATCTGTTCAATTGAGAAAAATAAGCAACCCGATGACCCAATAAGATGAGGATGATGTGTATGACGTGTAAATGAGACTGTGTAGTCTTATACAGACACCTGAGAAAGTATGGTTAATTGAACCCCAACCATCAAACTACACCCACAACCACTCACTGTCTAGCATTCAAATCCGTATAAAAGTAACTACCTTTACTAGGACTTCAACCAAGAACCTTCGTCTCCGAAAATCAACTGTTAAACAGCTGATAGTGGCGATGTCGTTACCTCTAGACTAGGGTGACCAGGCGTCCCGTAAAATCGGGAAAGTCCCGTTTTTTCACTTGTGTCCCGTTGTCCCAAAAAACGTTGTCGGGACGTCAAAATGTCCCGTTTTCTCACTTTTATAATTACATAATAGAGAAAAAAGACACTATTAAGTTGGCTGGAGCAAATGAAAAGTACACTTTTATTTTGTCGGGTGCAATACACAAGAACAACCGAAAATGCTAGAAAAGACGTGTGCCAGCCTACTTTTTTTGTAGGGCGTCGAGTATCGGATCAAGCAGGTCGGCTACCACTTTCATTGCATCACACAAAACTTTCCTACAGCTAATTACAGCTAGATTGTCCTACAGTATTGCTATGGAGAGAGAGAGAGAATTATATTAACAAAAACAGTGTGTTAGTATTATGTAAAGAAAAAGCAAAATATGATATAAAAAAATGAAATATGATTACATGGTATGATGGACCGTGTAATCACATGTTATTACGTGTAACATGTAGTGTTATATACGCCATTACACATTAGGCCTACACTTGTGTAAATAACAAAGAGTAGGCTATAACAATAGATGGTGTTATCCGTGTAACCTGCACTTTGTAACATCTAGGCTACCCACAAAAACAATCATTTCACTTCCAGTTCCTTGTGAAAATAATATACACTGTGATTTTTAAACATCGGGAAACGGCTTCTTTAGTACATTGCGTAACTGAGACGTACTTCACGGAACAACAAGCTTATGCGGATCTGTGTACTTTTAAAAATTCAACTCTTTAGTGTTTTTGAAATTTTTGTCCGCCATCTTGTATCTGCCGTAATGGATTCAATTTTGTATTTTGAAATAGAATTGTGATCACGTGACAAGTCATTTCAATCTGAAATTTTAAGAAAAAATCTGGTGTGAAACACTCACACAAATTTCTCTTGCCAATGCAAATAATTAACAATAGATTGTAACATTAGTAATAAAACATTAGAAGTAAACAAAAAACTAACCTCAAAAACATAACCTAATTTTAATCATAAGTGAAAGACGCAAAATGAAAATCGACCTCAGTTTGGCTTTAAAATACGGAAAATCACTCTTTCACACTAAACTAGGCTCTGTCGAAAAAATGCTTCAAATAAAAGTTGTAGATCATTTAATTTCCTTGTCGTAAAATGCATACTAAGGCCGAAATCTTTCAAATTTTCACGAGGTTTTGTGAGAAAAAACCAGAAAATCGCTAATTACCGCTAAACTAAGCGTTATACAAAAAAAATTTTGAAATAAAAGTTGTAGGATTTTAAATTCTCTACAACATTTTTACTATATAAATTTTTGCGCTCAAATGCATATTAAATCCGTAATCTTAAAAAAACAATTTTTTAACGTGAAAACAGCCTCACCAAGAATTTCAAAAAACAAGGCGCTTACCCTAACTTGTAGAGAATAAAAAATTGAGTAAACCAGGCGATTTAAAAACAAATCGTAAGACCAGTTTTTGACAAAATCGCAAAAAAGTGAAAAATAACACGAATAAACTACGACTTCCGATTGACCGATTTTGATGAAAATGTTTGTGTCGGTTTAAGTTTCAAGTTCCAAGTTTGTACGATGTTCCGTTCTTAAGATATTCTGTTCACACACACACCAATCTAAAAACATGTTTTTTGGGGTCCAGGGGATCTGAAAACGTGTAGATCCGGTGAAAACTCGATTTGTTAAAATCGACATGAAAACATTTTTTTTTTTTTTTTTTTTTTTTTTTTTTTTTTTTTTTTTTAAGGCGAAAAACCTTAGCGAGGTTATCATCGCCTGCTGTTCTACACAAGGGTGTAAAAAAAAGCCCGAGTGCAGAACGCCTTTTATATATATATATATAATACTTAAAATCTTATAATCTAATATCACAGACAAATTAAATAAAAAAAAACGCTAAAAAACACAAAAACATATACACATAAACGTAAACCTAATATCACAGTCAGAATAAATGACAATAATAACATTGACACTTATATAATAAAAATCTTAAAAACTAGTATCACAACCAAAAAAAAAATTAAAAAATTACATTAAAAATAAAAAAAAATATCACAGACATAGGACGTCGCAAAAGGCTGTAAAGGGGCCTCATAATAAAAACACAGACATATATATACAACGTACAACTAATATAAGAATATATACTATGGAATAAAAACTATTTACACATATAAAACATTGAAACACCCCAGACTGTCAGACACTGTTGTACACACTAATGGATCGTAAAAATTTTAAAGCCACGTCCAAAATAGGGCTTTCATCACCGAGTATACACCTTAATTCAGAGGGAATCTTGAATCGCCGACGCAGAGCTGCGTAGCAGACGCAATCAATTAAAACATGTTTGACTGTCAAAGGACAATCGCATCTGCCACAAATTGGAGCATCACCAGACGTCATGAGATACCCATGAGTTAATCTGGTGTGCCCAATTCTAAGTCGAGCGATGACAACTTCTTCCCTTCTGTTCTTCCTCAGTGACGTATCCCAGGGCTTAACATTATCTTTTATTTCACGAAGCTTGTTGCCATGAGAGCCAGTCCATTCTACCTGCCAGGAATCAGTGATGACACGCTTCACCAGGCCCACGAAATCTGACACAGTCAGATATTGCGTGAAGGCCGGTTGGCGTGCCGCCTCCTTAGCGGCCAAATCAGCAGCCTCATTTCCCGAGATTCCAGCATGACCCGGAACCCAGCAGAAAACAACGCTTACTCCTCTATCGTTAAGCTGCTTCACGGTGCCGTGGACATCTGCAACTAGTAGGTGACGTGAATATATATCACTAATTGACTGCAGGGCACTGAGCGAATCAGTGCACACCAACACCCGACGCCCACGCACACAGACTACAGACAGAGCTTTACTAATAGCATAAAGTTCAGCCGTGTAAACACTGGTTCCCGCAGGTAATCCAAACAAATAGGTTCTCCCATTGGCAACAAACGAGCAACCAACTCCAACATCCGACTTTGATCCATCAGTGTATACAACCGTAGATGGTTTAATAGCTTCAACTAACTCACTGAAAATGCTATTAAATACCACAGAACTTGTGTCTGCCTTTGAGTATTTACACATTTCAAAGTTAATGTGTAACTGAGCGATGATCCAGGGTGGAAAGAGACATGAATTACATGGGTACACACGAGGAATCGCAATACCGAGGTTGTTGCATATCCCCAACGCTCTTACACCGAATGGTGAAGGCAATCGGGCATTCATCAGATGCAAATCATGACAAGGGTTGTTGAGAATGATGTCATGCAAAAAATGATAAGGTCTAGCTTTCAACTTGGCAAAGTACGTCAATATAAGCTGCTGGCGACGTCTGTGTAACGACATTTCTCCACTTTCAACTAAGATGCTGACAACAGGGCTAGAACGAAAAGCACCTGTAGACAATCGTAAACATGAATTGTGGATCGTGTCAAGCATTCTCAGCGAAGTGGGAGTAGCAGATGAGTACGCTACAGCGCCATAATCTATACGTGATCGCACTAGAGCCTTGTAGAACCTTATCATACATGATCTATCGGCTCCCCAAGTTGTACCTGTAAGAACACGCAGAATATCAACCACCTTTAGGCACCTAGTCCGTAGGTCTTTAATATGCGTAACCCATGTTAGTCTTTTGTCGAATATTACACCTAGAAACCTGATTTCAGTGCTAACTTTAATATGCTGACCCATTAAATACAGTCTTGGAACATTATCAGTCCGTATTCGGCAAAACTGAATGCATTTAGTCTTCTCAGGAGAAAAACTAAAGCCAGTCTGCCGTGACCATTCCTCAAGACGGTATATAGTAAGCTGTAGGGCTCGTTCAGCTGAAACAACATTTCTAGATGCAACATATATCGCAAAATCATCTACAAACAACGAACATTTAACAGGGTATACGCAACTTTTCACAATATTGTTAATGGCAACCGCAAATAGGGTACAACTAATTACACTCCCCTGCGGTATACCATTTTCCAAATCAAACCTGTTTGACAAACTCTGACCAACCCTTACACGAAATGATCGGTCATCCAGAAAGTCTTTAATGAAGGCCAACATGTTCCCAGCGATGCCCCACTCCCGCAAGGTATTAAGAATACCTCGTCGCCAAGCCGTATCATATGCTTTTTTCAAATCAAAGAATACGGCAACGAGGCGCTGCCGCAATGCAAACGCATTGCAGATAGCCGTCTCAAGGGCCACCAAGTGGTCTGTCGAAGACCTCCCTCTCCGAAAACCGCTCTGTTCAGGAGCGAGGAAGTCATTCTTTTCCAGATACCACATGAGACGACTATTCACCATTCTTTCCATCACCTTACATACAACACTTGTCAGAGAGATGGGGCGATAGCTGGAGGCCAACATTTTATCTTTGCCAGGTTTGAGGATCGGGACAACAATTGCTTCTTTCCAAGATTCTGGAAGCTTTCTAGAAGCGTATATTTTATTAAAAATATGTAGGAGTTGCCTTAACCCGGAGTCTGGTAAATGCGCTATCATCGAAAGTGTAATTTCATCTCCTCCAGGCGAGGTATTTCGAGAAACTTTGAGCGCTTTTCTTAGTTCAGGCATTGAAAAAGGAATGTTCAGAGGATCATTTGTGTCCGCTATATGAAAAGGAAGAGATTCAATGGTTTTCTTATGATTTTGAAATTGAATTGAATATGAAGACGTGAGAGACGCTGATCTTAACGAAGAACCAATTGCATTCGCAATGTCGATTGGTGACGTAATCACGGAACCGTCAGTTTGCAACCCTGCAATTCGGTGCGGAGACATCCTTCCACAAACGGACCGCAGTTTTCTCCACACCGTTGTCACAGGGGTACTCCTATTAATATCTGCAACATAACGGCTCCACGACTCTCTCTTACTCTCCAGAAAGATACGCCTACAGCAGGCCCGAGCTCTTCGGTAAGCTTCCAGGTTAGCATCCGTAGGTCTGCGACTAAAAATTCGCAGGGCCCTACGGCGGTCCTGAAGAGCCTCCTTACACCGATTATTCCACCAAGGCACCGGCGGCCGCCGCGCTTTACCCGATGTTTTAGGAATGCTCTGGGCAGCTGCTGCAGACATCCTCTCCACAAAGGAAGACAACAGGCTTCGTGCATCATCATCATCCTCATATTCAGATTCCATCAAACTTGAAAACTCATTCCACCGTGCAAGCTTCTCTATCCATCGTTTTGGAAGGTCATCGACAGACTGGTAGTCAAAAAACTCGACCACCACCGGTCGATGATCACTTCCGTACAGGTCTGGCAGTACTCTCCACAACAACCGTGGTACAAGGGACGGGCTACAGAAAGTAAGGTCCAAGCACGATCAGGATCCTGTTGAGGATGACATGAATGTTTCAGATCCATCGTTCAATAGACATAAGTCTAAATCACTCCGGACCCTCTCCACCATGTGACCTCTACCATTGCACAGTGAGGAGCCCCAAGAATAATGGTGACCATTGAAATCTCCTAGGACGATATATGGAGCTGGTAACTGTTCCAGTAATTCTCTCATGGCAAGGTATGAAACTTCATTGTTAGGTGGTAAATAAACAGTACACACGCAAACCGACACCGGGACAGTTATCCTGATTGCTACGGCCTGAAGATCCGTCTGAATATCCAGACTTACCCCCTGCATTGACTGGTGAAGTAATATAGCGACCCCACCACCAGGGCCACCACGCAGGGAATCTTTCCTAAACATCTCGTATCCACGAACGGAGATTGAGACATCAGGCTGTAACATCGTCTCTTGCAGGCACAGCGCAATCGGACACTTTTCCCGGATCAATAACTTTATGTCTTCATACCTAGACCGGATCCCGCGAACATTCCATTGAATAATATTATTAAAGGGTATTTCAGAAAGAAAAGGACTTATGTGTCAAACACAATTTTCTCCTTCCCTTTCTTTCCTTTGACTTGTATAAAGCCCTTATCAAGGGCCGATGGATCTCCTATCATATCGTGGATCTTGGACCCAGACGAAGGAGATTTTAGAAATTTAGACGCATCCACTGGAAGCGTCTTGGGCAATGAAAGGGGTTTCCCCTTTGAGGTAGAGGCGACTGTCTTATTTGACAGCTGAACTTTTGTATTCTGCGTCGCAGAAAGGTTACCAACTTGAGGCACTGAACTCTTTAAACCAATTTCACTCTGTTTGGTGCTTAATAAAGCTTTCAGTGCAGAAGTCAGGGAAGCAACCTGTTTAGTTAGGTTCTCAACAACACTCTTCAACTCAACGCATGACGAGCACTCACCAGACACACGAGACTGGACACTAGTTGCAGCTGCAAACGAAATGTCAGGCTGGACTGCATTTCGAATGCTATTTCGTTTTCTGTACTCGCTCCGGGCAGCCGGAAAAGAAAGCTTCTGTTCAGACGAAATTTTCTGAATTTCCCGTTCTTCTTTATACTTGGGGCATTCCCGAGACCTTGCTGAATGACTTCCTTTACAGTTTGCACACAGTTCTGTTTCAGAAGTGCATTCGCTGTCTAAGTGGTCAGGTGAACTGCACTTTGCGCATATCGCAGGTTTCTTGCAGTTTGTTTTCGTATGTCCGTATTCCTGGCACTGAAAACAGCGCAGAGGGTTTGGGACATACGGTCTCACTCGAACAGACAAGTAACCCAACTTAAGACGATCCGGAGGTTGAGGGGTGGAAAATGTTATGATAAGTGTCGGTGTACCGACATCAATTCCATTTTCTCGACGCATAACTCTTTTGACTTGCGTCACTCTCTGGGAGGTAAGCTCCTCCAATAACTCAGCCTCAGGCATATCTTGTATATCTCGAGAGTAAACTACTCCTCGAGATGAGTTGAGGGACCTATGCGGTTCAACGGTAACTGCAGTACTTCCGATTTGAGTAATTTTACCAACGCTGCTACTTTGCTTCGCAGACGTTGTTTCAATTAACAAAGTACCATTCCTTAATTTCTTAATAGAGTGTGGCGAGCCACAAACCGACTGAACAGACCTGTTAATAATGAAGGGGGAAACTTTTGATAGCGACCCTTCTTCTGCAACACAACGAACAACGAAAAATTTGTCCGTGTTACTTAATACACCACTATCACTATCGTCAGACAAGCTAGACCATAGTCTTTTAAAACCAAGGGAAGATTGTTTAGTTGACATTATCTAAGTGCTTTTCCAGTCATCGTGAAAGCAAGGTGCGGGCGGAGAGATGACCCGCGCACGCCGCAGGTCCCTAGTAAAAAGAAGGACCCGGCCGAGTACTCCCGGCAGCCATCTCCCACATATTTCATCCGGGCCGGGGAGTCAGGTACTGCCTGACCCACTGATACCGACGTCCCAGAAGCTCGCACGCAGCAGTAAGAGCTCCGACACTCTTACCCATGGTCCACTTCTTGCCACAGTACCGAAGCGACTGGAAGGGCTAAAGGATGGCGCAAAGCCTCGGCAGAGCAAGCTCACAGCAGCACAACCACAGTCCAGACCTTCCAATCCGGAAAGGGTTACGCACGACCAGCCCGCATCCCATCCTCGCCAGCATTATAAATGTGTGTAAGAAAACTTTGTGTATGTGTTGTGTGTAGGGTATGTAAATGTGTGTGTTGAAAGAAAGTGTGGTGTGTGTGATGTAGTATTATTGTTGTGTGTAGTGTAAGAGCAACCTGTGTATAGTTTTGAAAAAAGGTTAGCTCTTAGCTGGGGTCCCGGGGTTGCCACACCCGAACACCCACATATATATGCATGGACGAGCATTCATATATATAAGAATGGGTGCCCCCTGGGGCAGACATGAAAACAATACTTTCCTTCCTATATATTCATACAGGCAAGAGAAAGTAAAAAACAACGGCGTAAACCATTTTCGATAGATGCCTTCGTTTTGTTAGTTACATGCATTTTATTACAAATACAATTTTTTAAAAATTACTACAACTTTGAATGCTTACCCTATAACTGCTGCTCATGCGGTCTTGGGTTCGAATCCCATTCAGGCATGGCATTTTTTCATACGTTACAAAATATCATTTCATCCTTCACCGTCTGCATTAGCAGTAATTGCAGAACAGTCGGACGTTAAACAAAAAAAAAAAAAAAAAATTACCCTATAACTCAAAAACAAAGGCATCTATCGATAAACGGTTTGCACCTTTTTTTTTTTTTTTTTTACTTGAAATTTCACATTGAAATAACGTGTTACATGACCACCACCCCATTTAAAAATATAAAGTTGAATCCAATATGGTGGATCCAAAATGACAGACAAAAATTTCAAAATCACCAAAAATTTGGATTTTTAAAACTACACAGTTCCGCACAAACTTCTTCCACCAAGTATCTGTTTTGAGATCTTTTTTTGTTTACTTCTAATGTTTTATTACTAATGTTAGGTTATATTGTTCATTATTTGCGTTGGCAAGATAAAGTCGTGTGAGAGTTTTACACCAGATTTTTTTTTTTACTTAAAAAATGTAATGTCGTAATTCTGTTATAAGTTTTTTTTAGATAGATATATTGGACCGTCCTGTTCGACACGTGAATTATGAATCGGTCGCACGTAACATTTGTCTTACGGTATCGGAGAAATATTTGTGCCCGAGCCAATTAGATCAATATGCCGTAAGGTTACGTATTCGATTATGAATTTTAAACGTATTTGTACGGCCGATAATAAAGTTTACACCTAACATTATGACCGCTTGTTCAACATTTTTTAAACGTTCACCTGCGTCCGTATTTTTAAGTCCCAATTTTTATTCAGTCAAAATTATTATGAATAATTTCTCTGGTCAAAGGAAAACGTCGACCAGAGGAGTTTATTACTTTCTTTTGCCTATATGAATATATGTATAGGAAGAAAAGTATTCTTTTCATGTCGATCATTAGAAATCGAGTTTTCACCGGACCGTTTTTTTTTTTTTTTTTTGGTTGAGGGAGTCTAAAAACGTGTAGGGTATAATCTGTGATAAATCGATTTGGCAAAAATTGATATGAAACCAATACTTTCCTGCTATATATATAGTTAGGGCTGCCCATGACGGACAGGTGGAGTGTCAAATTATTTACACTCAATCTGTTCGTTGCAGGGCTAAAATAAATAGTTGTGTTTCTTATCATATGGTCAGCCAATTGAATGACTGAATCATTTAAGAACAGAAGAGGTAGAGGTGCAAAAGACACTAATCAGAGTTATCTCCTCTGAAAGTAATGAATTTCATTATACAGCCAGACCCTGTGGTGAATGAAGTGAAGGTGTCGTTTGCAGAGTGGAAAATATTATGTGTTTTTCAGAGGGCCCGGCATGCTGATAAGCGTACTTTTCCATTCAGTGAGTTGTGTCAATGGTAAACCACCTGACTCCTCGTTTTACTTAGTAAAACCTCTACAGGTTCAAACCAGCCATTTGGCTGATGACCTAAACAACAATATAGTTAGGAGGTGAGTTGTTTGGTAGTGGGAGGGGGATGAAGTGCAAGAGGGGGGGACCTGGTACAAATGGTTAGCGAGGCTGGCCATACCGGAGAGGTTTACCTGCACAGGTAAACCGGAGCGTGTATGCCAGCTGCTGCAGTCAGAACTGTGCAGGCGTAGTGACCTGCGCAGGCGACCGGAGAAGAATCGAAATTTAATTCTTTCAACCTGCGCAGGCCTGCTCACCGGAGCGTGTGTGTGGAATCTTCGGTATGCCTGCGCAGGTTTCAGTTCAGTTTTAGCTTGACACGGAAAGCGTCGGTTGTGTTTACTGTAGTGATGTACTATATTTTACCTCTAGTTTGTTTTTACAAGCGTAGTTAATCATGTCAGGCCGAAAGCCCAATTAAGTGGTTGAAGAATTTATCGAAATATACAGATCGGAGCCTTGAAGTTAATTCTTGGATTAAATTCGTGTGAGTATATACATTCCTCTTCAAAAGCCAGTCTTTGCACCAGTTTTCGCGTTTTTTTCTTTCCTTTCCAGTTTTCTTCCTTTTTACTCTTAATGACCAATAATAACCCTAAAACAGCAATCGCGTCGTCTTGTTGCGTGGTCGTCATCTTTTTTTGAACTGAAACAACTATCTGGTTTACCGTAGCGTGTGTGTGCTCTTGACTGTACTGGTAGACCGGTACAGTTAACCTGCTCGGGTATAGCTGCGTAGGTATACCGTAACGTGTATGCCTTACCTAATATTTGTTAGAATAGCGCGTACTAATGGTATTATTACTAGTAGCCTATTAGGTTATATGAAGAGGGTGGGGAATCCTCTACAACCGAATTCCTTATGCTAGCAATCAACTGAGCTCACATTTATAGGGTAGTTACAGATTTTGTAAACCAACTGGAGGAATACGGTCGGGTAAATTTCATTACAAGAAAGTTGAGGAAACTTTGTTAGATGGTAGGCTATATAAAAATAGAGTAGTTGAGATATAGTCCAGCCTCTCTTAGTTTGCTTCTAATGTAAACAAATAATGACGTCACTGAGCATGCGCATTACATCAAAATGCGTACACGCTGCTTAAAAAGTAACAACAAAATACTTTCAAAAGTATTTTTATAAATGAAATTGTTAGGTCTACATCATATCATGACTAATTTTTTTAGTACTTTAAATACTTATAATTTAAAAAATAGTTAACTTAATAGGAATACGACATCCATAAAGTCACGGACTCTAGCGTGCACCCTGTAGTAGCTGGCTTTTGTTTGTTGACACTAGGAGCAAACTAACATTGGCTGAACTGTAGGTTATATTTTTGTTATTTACATGGGCAAGAGAAAGTCGTGTGAGTGTTTCACACCAGAGCTCATTCAAAAAATATATTCAGTAAAAAATTCCCTTCTGTCAAAATGCCTGTAGGGCAGTTTACAGATTTTGTAAACCAACTGGAATACGGTCGAGTAAATTTCATTACAAGAAAATTGAGGAAACTTTGTTAGATGGTAGGCTATATATAAAAATAAAATAGTTGAGGTAGACAGGTTTTTTTTGCCAGCCAATTGGCAGACACAACAATCAGGAAGTAGAAAAGAGGAATGTGTGTGTGTGTGTGTGTGTGTGTGTGTGCGTGCGCGCGCGCGCGTTGGTGGGGTCAACTTATTATCCAATCGATATTTCTAATAAAATTAATGTCCTAATATACTTATAAGTCGGTTTATCAGTTTGTAAGTTTGCCAAAAAAAAAAGTTACTCTACATTGACAGAGGTAAGGAACATAGTGGGAGTGGGAGTACATGTAGTTATTGTCAACCACACACACCAATCTCTATGTATTCACATCGAATTTTTAACTTCTGTTAAAACGATTCTTTTTTCCAATTCTTAGTCAAATAGTTTATATCAAACACTTACACAACTTTCTCTTGCCAATGCAAATAATTAACAATAAACCTAACATTAGTAATAAAACATTAGAAATAAACAAACAAACTAACCTCAATAAACATAACCTCATTTTAATCATATATGAAAAACGCAAAATGAAAATCTACCTCAGTTTGCCTTAAAAATACGGAAAATCAATCTCTCACGCTAAACTAACCTCTGTAGAGAAAAATGCTCTAAATAAAAGTTGTAGATCTTTTAATTATCTATAAATTTGATTATATACACTTTTGTCCTAAAATGCATACTAAGGCCGAAATCTTAAAAAAATCGATTTTTCACACGTTTTCGTGAGAAAAAAACAGAAAATTGCTAATTACCGCTAAACTAAGCGTTATACAAAAAAATGTTTGAAAAAAGTTGTAGAATTTTAAATTCTCTACATTTTTTATTATATAAATTTTTGCGCTATAATACATAATTAAAGCCGTAATCTTAAAAAAACACTTTTTTACGTAAAAACACCCTCACCAAAAATTTCAGCATACATGGCGCCTACCCTATCTTGTAGAGAATAAAAAATTTAGTAAACCAGGCGATTTTTAAAAAAATCGTAGGACCAGTTTTGGATAAAATCGCAAAAAAGTGAAAAATTACATGAATAAACTACTACTTTCGGTTGACCGATTTTGATAAAAATGTTCGTGTCGGATCCGGTAGTGGTATGTAACTTAAGTTTCAAGTTTCCAGTCCGTACGATGTTTCCGTTCTGTAGATATTCTGTTCACACACACACAGACCAATTGCTAACAACATGTTTTTTTGGGTTCAGGGGTCTGTAAACGTGTAGATCCAGTGAAAACTCGATTTCTTAAAATCGACATGAAAACAATACTTTCCTTCCTATATATTCATATAGGCAAGAGAAAGTAAAAAAAACTTACTCTACATTGACAGAGGTTAGAAACATAGTGGGCGTACATGTAGTTATTGTCAACCACACACACCAATCTCTATGTATTCACTCGAATTTTTAACTTCTGGCAAAACGGTTCTTTTTTCCAATTTCATAGTCAAATAGTTTATTTTATTCGGCCGGAAAGAGTTTACATATTGTCGCAATTAATGCAATTAAAATAAAGTAAGCAACGAAAATATACAGCAAGTTGGGGAATTCTGCTGTCTAGGGAGTAAAATAACAAAGGATGGTAGAAGCACAACCTGATATCAAAAGTAGGCCTATGTCAGATCACTGGATACCTAAGCAGGCGCACTGGTAGCTCAAGAAGGTGAAAAGGTTGTCGGTAGACCTAGGAAAAGATGGAGATGGATGATATAGTATGTGAGTTTGAAACAGGCTGCGGCCTAATCCTTGGTTAGATGAAGAAGAAGAAGAATAAGAAGAAGAAGAATAAGAAGAAGATCTTCATCTTATCACATGAAACTAATGAAACAAAAGAGGTACATGTGTACTGTGACACTAGTGACAGTTATCTGCTAATTTCATAATAGAGGAGGTAGTGTAAGTGGTAGGTGAATGAAGTGAAGGTGTCATCTGCAGGGAGGGAAGTAGATGCAATGGTAAACCAGCTACCTGACTCCTCGTTTTACTTAGTAAAGCTTGTAGAGGTTGAAACGAGGCTTTCGGCTGATTACCCAAACAACAATAATTTATCTGAAAAATCGACATTTTATTAGCACCAGCATTTAGAACAGTTTCCATGTTCTCACCTGCATTCACTCTACACTTTTCAGAAACCGTAAGGAGGTAACGGATTTGTGTGTGGTTTAGAAAAAACCAAAGCAAAGAAGCAAACGTTTAGCGAATAATAGGAATATAACGCCGGGTGCTGCCCATAACAGACGACAGGTAGAGTGTCTAATTATTTACACTCAATCTGTTAGTTGCAGGGCTAAAATAAATAGTTGTGTTTCTTATCACATGGTCACCCAATTAAATGAGTGAATCATTTAAGAACAGAAAAGGTAAAGTCCAGCCGTTGTTAGTTTGCTCCTAGTGTCAACAAACAAAACCCACCTACTACAGGGTGCACGCTACACTCCACCACTTTATGGATGTTGTATTCCTATTAAGTTAACTATTTTTTAAATTATAAGTACTTAAAGTACTAAAAACATCAGTCATGATATGATGTAAGCCTAACAATTTCATTTATAAAAATACTTTTAAAAGTATTTTGTATTGTAAATACTTTTGAAAGTATTTTGTTGTTACTTTTTAATCAGCGTGTACACATTTTGATATAATGCGCATGCTCAGTGACATCATTATTTGTTTACATTAGGAGCAAACTAAGAGAGGCTGGACTATAAAGGTGTATTGTGACACTAATCTAAGTGTTATCTCCTCTGAAAGTAATGAATTCCATTATACAGGTAGACCCTGTGGTGATTGAAGTGAAGGTGTCATTTGCAGAGTGGAAAATATGTGCTTTTCAGAGGGCCCGGCATGCTGATAAGCGTACTTTTCCACTCAGTGAGGAAGCCAATGGTAAATCACCTCACTTATCATTTTACGTAGTAAAACCTCTAAAGGTTCAAACCAGCCTTTCGGCTGATGACCTAAACACCAATAACAATCTTTCAAACAAAACGTTAATATTGACAATGTAACTAAACGATGAACACATGACCTCTGACACAATTTCCGATGGAATATAAACCTAAATTTTGTTAATCTACTAATGAAATGTGAAAGAGAAAAATAAATAGAAATGCGGCGACAAGTAAATAAATTTGACTTGACAAATACAGAAAGTACAATGAGTTGTTGACACTTACGGTATTATTGTTAGACAAGCTTACCAGGAACACGACTGTTAAAAGATTGTTTTGTTTTTTTTTTTAAATTTGTGCGATAACGGTGACAAATGACACATATAAAGAGAGAGAGAAAGAGAGAGAGACAGAGAAGGCGAGTGTAGAGTTGGATTAATGTTAATTGTTAAATAGAGAAGGGCTACGACACCTAATTGTTGCGCTGTTCATTTACCAGGTAATAGAGGAGAATCTAGTCGAGTAGTACAGGCATGTAGAATGTGTTTGCATATTATTATTATTCTTGTTGTTTCTCCTTTTCCTTGTGTTTTCTTAATCACTTTTTAAATAACTTTACTAAACACAACAAATTTACATTGTTCAAGTAAATGTTCTCGTTAAAAACACAGGGTGTCACAAAAGTTTACGAATACGATGGGCCACTAATGTAGGCTACACCTAAACATACATTAATTGTTGTGATATGTAATGACAACGACGGTGCCCATAACAGCCCATGACAGGTGGAGTGTCAAATTATTTACACTCAATCTGTTCGTTGCAGTGCTAAAATAAATAGTTCTGTTTCTTACCACATGGTCACGTAATTAAATGAGTGAATTATTTAAGAAGAGAAGAGTAGAGGTGTACTGTGACACTAATCACAGATATTATCTCCTCTGAAAGTAATGAATTCCATTGTACAGTTGAACCCTGTGATGAATGAAGTGAAGGTGTCATTTGCAGGGTGGAAAGTATATTCGTTTCAGAGGGCCTGGTATGCTGATAAGCATATTGCTTGAGTCCCAGCTCTGTGTAGTTGTTGTGGAATGGAGTGAGTGCGTTGTTATAGTAGTGGGAGAATGAATGAGTGTTAGTAGTGTTACACAGCTGACGCATTTGTAGTGGTAGCGTCTACTAACTAGACTAAAAACATATTCTTATTATCCAGCGCATTAGTTTAACAAATACCTACCGGGTTATTAACTTGGTCGGATTCATACTATTTAACTTACCTACAAATTTATATCAAAATATGTAAATAAATAAATGTAATAACAAAATGTATAATGTATAAATATATGTAATGTAATGTACTGTATAATATAAATCAGTGGTGACAAACTCAATTTTGAAGAGGGCCATATATTAAATTTAGAATGTGTAGGCGGGCCAGATTCAAATAACAAAAAATGTACTGAATTATTGAAACATTTTATACATTTAATTGTGTAGTATATAATATACGGTTGTTAAAAATCATATCAAAGTTATAAAAGATGGTAATTATTTTGAGCTCGAGGATCCAGATACCTGACTTCTCTTGTTTTTGACAAGCTCATTAATGGCAGGTAGAGATGGCGTTACTGTCTATCTTTCTCGCTTGTCTAGGCACGCGCTGCCCTTAAAATTACTTATAAATGTAGTGTGCGCATTTTAAAACTTCCGTAGAGGAATCGAGTGAAGTCTTTAAGCTCTAAAATAACATGATTCTTCTTTCTGTGACAAATTGCGATCGCGGGCCGTATCTTTGACATGACTGATGTAAATGTATAACTTAAATAAATGTAATGTAATGTATAATGTAAATGTATAAATATTGTAATGACTACAAACAAATATGTTAAATACGTAAAGTTTGAAAACGAATGTTTTGTATCAGAGTAATAGAACAATCATTCTCCCATTCATTATACCTGACCCGCACCCTTCACCCCAAAACTACACACAGCTTGGAACCGTACAATACTTTACCACTTATTGACATCCATCCAAATTGATTGCTGTATTTTTGAAGTGGTTCGGCATGATTTTTGAACAGGGACCCCAGAGGAGTGGTTCAGGAATTGGTGTCACTTAAGTCACCATACAAACTCGCTTAACAAACCAATGTTGCTTAAAAAGTAACACAGCTGGCTGATTGGGCTGGACCAAAGACCAACTGTACTTCAAAAAAATCTGGTGGGAAACACTCACACAACTTTCTCTTGCCAATGCAAATAATTAACAATAAACCTAACATTAGTAATAAAACATTAGAAATAAACACACAAACTAACCTCAATAAACGCAAAATGAAAATCAACCTAAGTTTTGCTTAAAAATACGGAAAATCACTCTTTCACGCTAAACTAGGCTCTGTAGAGAAAAATGCTTTAAATAAAAGTTTTAGGTAGATCTTTTTATTTCCTGTAAATGTGATTACATACACTTTTGTCGTAAAATGCTTACTAAGGCCAAAATCTTTTTCACACGTTTTCGTGAGAAAAAAACAGAAAATTGCTAATTACCGCCAAACTAAGCGTTATACAAAAAAATGTTTGAAATAAACGTTGTAGGATTTTTAATTCTCTACATTTTTTATGATATAAATTTTTGCGCTAAAATGCATATTAAAGCCGTAATCTTAAAAAACATTCTTTTTACGTGAAAAACGCTTCACTAAGAATTTTAGCAAACATGGCGCCTACCCTATCTTTTAGACCATTAAAAATTTAGTAAATCAGGCGATTTAAAAAAAAGTCGTATGACCAGTTTTTGAGAAAATCACAAAAAAGTGAAAAATTATACGAATAAACTACTACTTCCGGTTGACCGATTTTGATGAAAATGTTCGTGTCGGGTCCGGTAGTGGTATGTAACTTAAGTTTCAAGTTTCAAGTTTGTACGATGTTCCGTTCTTGAGATATTTTGTATACACACACAGACCAATCGCTAAAAACATGTTTGTGTGGGTTCAGGGGGTCTGAAAACGTGTAGATCCGGTGAAAACTCGATATCTTAAAATCGACATGAAAACAATATTTTCCTTCCTTCATATTCATATAGGCAAGAGAAGGTAAAAATCAGCGAACAAGTTTAGAGTATGTTGCTTTATAGTTGATAGGTTGTGTGCACCCGGTATTTGTGAAAAGGAACTAGCACATACTAACACACGCACACAAATACATGTTTTAATAATAATTTTGTGGTACATTTATTTATTTGTGTACTTCCTTAACTAGTACCTATATAGTTCCGTTATTTACTTATTTATTTATTAAGTACATACACCTAACACATAATGTGGTAGGCCTATACGCGAGTAAGCGCACCACATATTCCCTAAGTTAAGTAAGTTGTAACGTCTTTTGTCAAGAGTTACATTTGTTTTGCTTATTTTTATATTTTGGCGCTTTTGTTCTACTGGCTCTTTCTATCGGATGGGAAATGCACTCCTCGTAAAAGTGTGTACGTGACTTTCAGCATGTACTACTGAGTCGGTGACGTCATGACTACCCCCGATTGGCTTGCGGTAAGCGAGTTTCGGTTTGTCGTTTTCGTACCGTGATGCAGTTGAGATGTATCTATTTTGCAATCATGTAATCTTACATTGAAATATTATTTATTTTATTTTAAAAATGTTTTGAGATTTCTTCTTCCCTTTTTTTAAGGTAAGCTCTTTTATATTTCGTTTTATTTTGGCGAAAGTTAGCGTTGCAAACTTTGACACAATCTTGTAAAATTTTAACCACTAAATTTGTTAACTTTGTAAAATCATTTCATTTATATTTTATTACTATTTTAAATTTGTTCTCCTTTCATCTGTTTTTTTTAATTGCTTTTACGTGTTTTATTTAAAATAATTAAAAAGGTGGACAGTGTTTTCTGTTCAATTAACTTTGTAATTACAATGCTTAACCTCAAAATATAAGTTTTTTGTTCTAGAACCTTTTACTTTATGCTTTGCTAATTTATGCTGCTCGATTTTGTTATCTTATGTAAATTTTGACTTGTTCATTGTAATTTTAATTTGTATTTATCACCCATTGTTCTGTATTAGATGCAAAACTCGTTTTACTATACCTAAAGCTTTAGTTTCGCCAAAATAACTAAATTTTTAGATTTCTTTAATATTTTTTTTGTTTTTTACTGTATTATGACTGTAGCTCGCTATAGTCTTCTTTTAATATTTTTGTGGCTAATTACTGCCGTTTGTCTTTTTAAGGGCTCCAGTATTATGTAAAACAAACTCAAGTATTATGTAAAACAAAATTCAAGTATTAAAATCAAGTCAAATTATGGTTAAATTATGGTCAACCTATCGCCAAACATCCTGTTATGGAGTTTTTTTAAATTTACAAAGCTTATTCAAATGAATCGTACTCAGTCCTGAAAATGTATGCATTGGTCTCGACACCTAATCAAGCTAAGAAATTACTAATCAATATGGCTATAGTCTGATAAGTAAAACATTGTTTAATTCTAACCAGGACAAGCAAGGTAGGATTCTATTTAATTAATTTAACACCTGGAATTTATGGGACATCTGAAAAAATTTTTAATGAACTTTCCTGCTACTTAGTGTTTGGTTTCTACAAGAAATTTTCCTGCACTAGTTCAATCTAGTTTACATGGTTGAATCTAGTACTTTATTGTGATTTTTTTTGGACTTTAATTTTTTTACTTTTAAACAACCTTGCCGTCTCAATACTTAATAAATTTTATCCGAAATTGCTTAAAATGTCTTTTGAAAAAAAGTATAAAAGTATTATTTCTTAGTTTAAATATTTTTGTAGATTCAATAGAGCAAATCATTGAAAAATCTTTTATAATAACACCAAATTATTTTATTTAGTACAATTTGAGGATGCATCCAAATCAAAATCCAAATATATATATATATATACCAAAAATTTGGTTACTTAATTATTAATTCACTGGCCAGTTATTACTTAACTACTTAAAATAAATTTGTACTTACAACCAAAATTTAACTAAAATTAACATATCATAATTTATATTTTTATTTTCATTTATATTTTTGAAAATGTACAATTAAATCTTTATGCAATTATTATTAATAGTTGCCCAAGCAGAGTCATTAACCTTTGGGGTTAATTTTTAAAATTTTTTTGGAAATTTAGCTAATACTTATTCTTATACAATTTATTATGGTTACGAAACTGGTGATTTATTCCCATTTATACTTAAATTTATTCATTTAATAATTAATTAAATTTATGATATTTTTGAACTTTAATTTATGTTTTATTTCTTCCTTGGTGTCACAACCTACTTTTATCGTTACCTCATGACCATTTGCTTTTGGAGGCAACTATTTTACTTGTTGCAAGCAAGGGGTAACATAAATTGGTCGAGCAGAACGTGGTTGTTCCATAAGTATTGCTGTAGTCGTTGTTTTGAGGCCATCCTGAAAATATTTTGCTTGATTCAGAATGTGTTTATTTAATTTGTTTTTTTTACTGAAGTGGTCCAGTTTTATCTTAAATCTTATGTGCTGGTTGTGATACAAACGGAGAAAATTAACTGTAATTGTATTTATAAATTGTGTCGATTTTGCAACTTTTCTTTTATAAATTTTTTTTTCTTTCGGGGTCGGTCATGGCTTCAGATAGTGGCGTGGTGTGCATTGACTATTTGATGAAAGACGATCTCATGTTCGAATTGAAGAGTAGGGGTGTTACTGTTGGGGGATCTGTTTCAGAATTAAGAGTGAAACTTAGAAAAATTATTGCTCAGAACATTGTGCCCTCTGGTACATATCTTGATGCTAATTCCTTAGACCAAGAACTTAACCAATTTACCTTACGACTACATAGCTTTGTTGATGAGCTTGAAAATGTTGAGCCGCCGATCACAATAAGATATTTTAAGGGTTTGTGTGGTAGATTGACTTCGGTCAAAAATCGGCTCAATATTCTAAAAAGTATATGTAGTGAGGAGTTGTTGAATTCCAACAAAATTAAGGAATTCAACGATCACCTGAATGATTTAGATAGTTCCATACAGGCAATTAAAACGATGTGTATCGATGAAAATCCTCCTCCCCCTGATAATCACAATCCCAATTTGTTTAACAATAACAATAATGTTACTCAGGGTACAGGCAGAAATAATACTGTAGGTGATTCGTTAAATCAGAATTCTGCTGTTTTGGAGAGGAGTAGTCAACCTTTCTCCTTATACGGCAAATTACCCCATCCAGCCGAAAAAGTTTTATGTAAGTTACCAAATTGCAATGGGTTTAGTGTTGATGATTTGTTGAAACTATTCCGTATAGGGATAAATTTACTTGAATCTTTTCCCGATATAAGAAACAGCATTGTATCACTATTATTGCCTTATGTCTCATGTCCTCTGCGTGATATTTTAGTGAAGCACACTAATTCTCAAAATTTTTATGAGTTTCAACGAGAGGCTATACTTACTTTTATTCCAGCCAGGCAATTTGTTGAATTGAAACAAAACTTGTTCTTCAGAAGTCAAAATATTGGGGAAGATTTGCACAAATACATTTCTGACATAAAAGAAGCTGCTGCTATTCTGCAACTAGGTTTAGGGGAAGCCGAAGTTGTTAATAACATTGTTGATGGTTTGTCACCGGAAACTAGGTCTTGTCTCGTCATGAGCAACAGACCAAACAACTTCACAGATCTGAATTTGTTGTGTGTTCAGGTTATGAATACACTGTTTACGGATAATAGACGGCGAAACCCTGTAAACGAAATCAATAGATTTTCTGCTCAAAATAAAACCATACCTATTTGTAACTTCTGCCATAAACCTGGGCATGTAGTAACTAATTGTTTCAAGAAAGCTGCGGTCGGAAGGAATTCTCCTTCCCACACCAATAGTAATCAACATGTTCCAAAAAACTAGTTTCTAACGGGGTTGAATTAGTTAGCCTTCCTCGTTATTCTCTTGTCAAGCCTAACTACAATATTAAATTTTCTCCTACTTGCTATTTATGTAATGCTCGCGGGCACTACATTTGGCAATGTATCCGTTTTATGCGTGATTATACTAAAAGTTTCCAGCTCAGGCGTGAACATAATAAAAATGTTAAGTCTCCTGAAAAATTTAATTGTCGTTTGGGAAATAGTTATTCTCAATCGATCCGTTGGCCTAAATCTGTTGATGGTGTATTGCGTCCCTGCCGCACGGACGTTATTAATGTTTGTCCTGTTAGGAGTCGACCTAGGGTCAACCTCGTCTTTTATTCTCAGGAGATCCCTGCACTTTTAGATTCCGGATCCGTGAGATCTTTCATGAGTTTAAATTTTTTTAATTCCATAAATTGTTCCCGTAATATTAAAAATATTAGGGATTCCGATGTGTTGTGTTCATCTGCTACCAGTTCCAAACTGAATGTCATTTACGAAGTCATCTGCAAAATTAAAATTGATCGTTTCTCTTGGAATTTTCCTGTACTTGTGGCTAGCAATCTTGCTTGTCCTTTCATTTTAGGTTCGGATTTCTTTATTCACACCGGACTCGTTCTCGATTTATCTGCTTCGTTATTTTATTTCAAGTTTCTCCCTAAATATAAATTACCCCTTTATTGTGATTCTGCTTCTCCTGTTGTTGAAGACCATCCCGTGGAGTCTCTTGACTCTGATGGCCTTGACTGGCGCAATTTATTTTCTCACTTAGATAACGAGCAGCGTAAAAGTGCTGTGCAGTTGTTCAATGATTTCTCGGACGTCCTAACGACCCGTTTGGGTCTGACTCACCTCGTGGAGTATGACGTCAAGTTAGACAGTACTACCCCTGTTAAATCACACCCGTATGTCTTAGCCCCACCCAAAATGCTTCTTCTACGTGAACTTGTTGACAAGTTGCTCGAACAAGGCATCATTGAGCCAAGCAACTCGTCATACGCCAGTCCTGCGTTTGTTGTCACGCGAGATGATCGAAAACCACGCATGGTCATCGATTATCGTAAGTTGAATCAACACGTCGATATCGAAGCCGTCCCCCTCCCTAATTTACATTCCTGTTTCGATTGGTTTGGTAAGGCCAAATATTTTACGGTACTTGACCTAAATTCTGCTTACCACCAAATTCCCCTTTCCGAAAAGTCTAAACACGTTACCAGTTTTTGTACCCCCTGGATGTTATACCAGTTTACGCGCATACCTTTTGGTCTAGCTACTGGTGGTCAAGTGCTGTCCCGTCTCTTAGACAAAATCTTCCACGACGTTAAATTTAAGTATGTTTTTAATTTTCTGGATGATGTGTTGATTTTCTCTGATGATTTTGATACGCATATCGATCATGTGCGCGATATTCTTCTCCGTCTTTCCAATGCCGGTTTGACGGTCAATCCTGAAAAGGTTAAATTTGCTGTGAATGAGGTTGGCTTTCTCGGTCATCTCATTTCCGCTGGTGGTATTAAAGTGAATCCTGAACGTACTGTAGCTATTCTAAATTTTCCTCAACCTAAAAATGCCAAGGGAGTGTCAAGGTTTATTGGAATGGTGAATTTCTTTAGGAAATTCATTCCGAAGTTTTCGGAAATCGCCGCACCTCTCAACGCCCTTCGTGGGAAAAGGAGTACCTTTCGTTGGAGCAACGAAGCTCAATTGGCTTTCGACACATTGAAGAGTGCAATCAGCAATCCGCCTGTATTACGAATACCTGATTTCGAGAAAAGCTTCATATTGCAGACGGATGCAAGTTCATGTGCATTAGGTGCTGTTCTAATCCAGGAGATAGACGGTTCGCGTCAACCAGTAGCCTACGCATCTAGGAGTCTGAGTGTTCAAGAAAAAAAGGCATCCGCATACGAACTGGAATGTTTGGCTGTTGTGTACGGTATGGAGAAGTTCCGGCCATATCTGGAGCACCGCGAATTCGCCCTCGAAACCGACAATCAAGCTTTGTCATGGCTACTAGCGAGACCTAGATCTCTAGGTAAATTAGGGCGATGGATAGCCAAAATAATGTCGATGAAGTTTACTGTTACGCATATAAAAGGAACACAAAACGTAATAGCGGATACCTTGTCAAGAATGTTTGAGGAGAATGAAAATGCTGATGACCAGGAAGATGTCGACTGTTTTCCAATCCTTAATAGTTTTCCTTTGGCTTTTGCCGATATCGCTTCCCACCAAATCCAGGATCCCGAATTGTCTTCCATTATTACTTCCTTGAAGGACGGCTTTCCCTCGCCGAAATATTTTCTTTCTAAGGGTGTTTTGTGCATCAATCCTTTAGGTCGTTTTCCTTCTCGTGTTGTTATTCCCCCTGCTTTAGTGGACATGGTTTTCGCGTATTTCCACAACTCCTTATTAGGAGGTCATTTAGGTTTTGTTAAAACCCGTTATAAAATTTTCCAATTTTTCTACTGGCCTTCCATGTCCAGGGATATAGAACTTCGCGTTAAATCTTGTACTATTTGCGCTACTAGCAAACCTTCTAGGAACACCAAGATAGGTCTTCTGGCTTCCACTGTCCCATGTCGTCCTTTTCATGTTTTTCACATAGACTACGTAGGCCCTTTACCCCGTACTCGCTACGGCTACCGTTACATCTTCGTCATTGTCGATTCCTTTTCCAAGTTTACCTGGCTGTGCCCCACACGCGATGCTACTTCTGCCAACGCCATCAAAGCTCTCAAGGACTATGTTTTTCAGAGTTTTGGTTTCCCTGACATTATCATTTCCGATAATGCCTCTTGCTTTACTTCTAACCTCTTCAGGAATTTCCTTTTTTCGCTGGGTATTCGGTCCGCTACTTTATCCCCTTACCATCCCCAACCTTCCAATGCCGAAAGGTTTAATAGAAACCTCAAGGCGGCTTTAATCGCCTTTCATTCCGATTCGCAATCCAATTGGGATCAGTCCCTTACCTGGTTACAACTGGCATTCAACACTTCTTTTCATGATTCCATTAAAAACTCGCCATTTAATATTATATTTAAAATTTTTCCCTCATGTCCCTTGTCCAATCTCTGGAAGATAAACGATCTGTTACCACAAGATACTGTTTCAGCTACTGAAGTGTGGAAAAGCGCAAAAGATAACTTGATCAAAGCCAGAAAGCGTTACGCTGAATACTACAATAAAGGAAGGAAAGATAATGAATACAAGATCGGCGATTTGGTCTGGTGTAAGAAGCACAACTTAAGTTCAGCTATCAATCGTCAAACAGCTAAACTCATGACCCGATGGTTTGGTCCATTTAATATTGTGAAATTTCTCACGCCTGTTACCGTCGAATTGGCTCGCCCTGGCGATTCTACGTGCGCGAGAAAAACCCACGTTTCCCAACTGAAGCCCGCTTATGGGCCGGTTCGTAATTTCGATATTCCCTCTACCTGTGATGACGACGTCTCCGAAGAAGAGGTTTTGGATAGTTCGTCTGTTTAATTTGTCCTGTTTCGTCCTAAATATAGGATTTACCTGTTTGGTGCTTGGGATTTGGTTGTTGTGCCTTTCCCATGTTCCTGATTTTCTGTGTTCCTTTTAGGAAAATTTTTTTTTCCCTGTCTTTTTTCATCTTTGTGATGAGATGTCTCTGTTTGGTCTTTCTTTGGGTCCTTGGTACCCAGTCTTTGGTACTTTTGAGGTTTTCCTCCTGTGCCTTTTTGGGGTCTTGTTCGGGGAGACGTCCTCGGTCCCCAGATTTTGGATCTCTGATCCTTTGGCCTGTTTGGCTTTTCTTTGGGTTTTTGTTACCCTGTCGGACATAGCGAGTCCTTGTTTTACTTAGGTTAGTTATGTTTAGGTTTTGTTTTGGGTATGGCTCTAATATTTGGTTTTCTTTGGTTGAGGTGTGGTGTTGGAGGTGCTGTGTCTTCAGCGTCTTTCCTTAACCGGGCGGACCTGCAGATGCAGTTACCATGGACTGGCGAGGCTCCCCGATCTTCTGATCTCTTCCCTTAGTTGGGCGGGTATTAGAGGATCTGGGAAACCTTTCCAGCCCCCTTTGTTGTTGGTCACGCGAGGGTGATGACCTTAACTACACCCGAGGGGTTTTTGTCGCGCCTGGAGGACGACGTTAAATACCTCCTAGTTGGGGGGAAATGTGTCGGTCACGCGAGGGAGATGACCCTAACTACTCCCGTGGGGTTTTTTGTGGGGGGGGGTACTTGTCAGTCGCGCTTGGGGTCGACTTTAAACTCCCTGTTCTTTCTCTCCTCTCGGCTGGGGCAAACCAAACCATTTCTTGGTTTTGTTTGTCCTTGGCGGGGGGAGTCTGTAACGTCTTTTGTCAAGAGTTACATTTGTTTTGCTTATTTTTATATTTTGGCGCTTTTGTTCTACTGGCTCTTTCTATCGGATGGGAAATGCACTCCTCGTAAAAGTGTGTACGTGACTTTCAGCATGTACTACTGAGTCGGTGACGTCATGACTACCCCCGATTGGCTTGCGGTAAGCGAGTTTCGGTTTGTCGTTTTCGTACCGTGATGCAGTTGAGATGTATCTATTTTGCAATCATGTAATCTTACATTGAAATATTATTTATTTTATTTTAAAAATGTTTTGAGATTTCTTCTTCCCTTTTTTTAAGGTAAGCTCTTTTATATTTCGTTTTATTTTGGCGAAAGTTAGCGTTGCAAACTTTGACACAATCTTGTAAAATTTTAACCACTAAATTTGTTAACTTTGTAAAATCATTTCATTTATATTTTATTACTATTTTAAATTTGTTCTCCTTTCATCTGTTTTTTTTAATTGCTTTTACGTGTTTTATTTAAAATAATTAAAAAGGTGGACAGTGTTTTCTGTTCAATTAACTTTGTAATTACAATGCTTAACCTCAAAATATAAGTTTTTTGTTCTAGAACCTTTTACTTTATGCTTTGCTAATTTATGCTGCTCGATTTTGTTATCTTATGTAAATTTTGACTTGTTCATTGTAATTTTAATTTGTATTTATCACCCATTGTTCTGTATTAGATGCAAAACTCGTTTTACTATACCTAAAGCTTTAGTTTCGCCAAAATAACTAAATTTTTAGATTTCTTTAATATTTTTTTTGTTTTTTACTGTATTATGACTGTAGCTCGCTATAGTCTTCTTTTAATATTTTTGTGGCTAATTACTGCCGTTTGTCTTTTTAAGGGCTCCAGTATTATGTAAAACAAACTCAAGTATTATGTAAAACAAAATTCAAGTATTAAAATCAAGTCAAATTATGGTTAAATTATGGTCAACCTATCGCCAAACATCCTGTTATGGAGTTTTTTTAAATTTACAAAGCTTATTCAAATGAATCGTACTCAGTCCTGAAAATGTATGCATTGGTCTCGACACCTAATCAAGCTAAGAAATTACTAATCAATATGGCTATAGTCTGATAAGTAAAACATTGTTTAATTCTAACCAGGACAAGCAAGGTAGGATTCTATTTAATTAATTTAACACCTGGAATTTATGGGACATCTGAAAAAATTTTTAATGAACTTTCCTGCTACTTAGTGTTTGGTTTCTACAAGAAATTTTCCTGCACTAGTTCAATCTAGTTTACATGGTTGAATCTAGTACTTTATTGTGATTTTTTTTGGACTTTAATTTTTTTACTTTTAAACAACCTTGCCGTCTCAATACTTAATAAATTTTATCCGAAATTGCTTAAAATGTCTTTTGAAAAAAAGTATAAAAGTATTATTTCTTAGTTTAAATATTTTTGTAGATTCAATAGAGCAAATCATTGAAAAATCTTTTATAATAACACCAAATTATTTTATTTAGTACAATTTGAGGATGCATCCAAATCAAAATCCAAATATATATATATATATACCAAAAATTTGGTTACTTAATTATTAATTCACTGGCCAGTTATTACTTAACTACTTAAAATAAATTTGTACTTACAACCAAAATTTAACTAAAATTAACATATCATAATTTATATTTTTATTTTCATTTATATTTTTGAAAATGTACAATTAAATCTTTATGCAATTATTATTAATAGTTGCCCAAGCAGAGTCATTAACCTTTGGGGTTAATTTTTAAAATTTTTTTGGAAATTTAGCTAATACTTATTCTTATACAATTTATTATGGTTACGAAACTGGTGATTTATTCCCATTTATACTTAAATTTATTCATTTAATAATTAATTAAATTTATGATATTTTTGAACTTTAATTTATGTTTTATTTCTTCCTTGGTGTCACAACCTACTTTTATCGTTACCTCATGACCATTTGCTTTTGGAGGCAACTATTTTACTTGTTGCAAGCAAGGGGAAACAAAGTTGCTATAGAAATGTATCAATGAATTGGCAGTGACCTATATATATATTTCTTATGCACATATCCTTCCTTCTGTACTGTTTAGCCGTTCTTAGTTTGCTGCTACTGTCAACAAACCAAAGCTAGCTACTAAAGCCGGCCGCGTTGGCGATGTTGGTAACGTGCTCGCCTCTCATCACGCGGTCTTGGGTTCGAATCCCACTCGGACATGGCATTTTTTCATACGTTACAAAAAATTAATTTCATCCTTCATCGTCTGCATTAGCAGCAATTTGCAAAACAATCGGACGTTAAACCAAAGGAAAAAAATAGCTACTAAAGGGTGCACGCTACGGTCAACCACTTTATGGATGTCGTACTATTCCGATTAAGTTAACTACTAGGTGAACCTGTGCGGGAAAACCCGCACAAAAATGTTAATTTGTTTTTATAGAACTTCTCTGTAAACAACATTTTTTGTTTTATTTTTGTGTGGCATTATTTGAACTTTTAGGCTACCAAATGATCTGACACGTGACATAGCAACGTACAATTGTCCATGTGAAAATACCGGCTGTGGCAGATAAAGGCCAACTTTGTTGAATGTTTGGCCTTGGGATTTATTTATTGTAATCGCAAATGCTAAACGGATGGGGAACTGTCTTCTCTTAAATGTAAATGGCAAAGTTCCATCCGAAGGGGTTAGATCTAACCGCGGTAGTAAAACCCTTCTGCCTTTGGCTGCCCCTGTTATGACTTCTAAATCAAGAAAATTTTCCTACATTTTTTCACCACCAGTCTTGTGCCATTCATTAACCCACTGATTACGTTGATGTTACGTAACAGAATTACTATGGCACCAACCTTTAATTTTAAAAGCGTGAGGAGGCAGGCCAATTAAAATGAATAAAATGATATCAGTGTGGTTGCCTGAAGAAAATAGTGTTCGTAGCCCCCTCTCCAAACTGAAATAGCTGTGCGAGTTGTGGGAGGGACGGATAGAGAAAGAGAGAGGCCTATACTTCATTTCGTTGAACTTGCCCCCTCTCCAATTTATTTTAGACCTCTTATTTTACGGTCATAAATTGAAATATTAGATTTTGGATAGTTTTCTGCAAATCTACTCAAACAGACGATTCATTTGAGCCCACTTCGGGGAAAATCGGTGAAGGTTCAGGTGGTTAAAATCGTGTTGAAAAAACCTGCTCGCTATTAATATATAGGTGTTAAACCACCTCACTTGTCGTTTTAACTATGGTTGAGCCGTTCTTAGTTTGCTCCTACTGTCAACAAACAAAAGCCACCTACTACAGGGTGCACGCTAGAGTATGTGACTTTACGGATGTCGTATTCCTATTAAGTTAACTATTTTTTAAATTATAAGTACTTAAAGTACTAAAAACATCAGTCATGATATAATGTAGGCCTAACAATTTCATTAAGAAAAATACTTTTAAAATTATTTTGTATTTAAATACTTTTGAAAGTATTTTGTTGTTACTTTATAATCAGCGTGTACACATTTTGTTATAATGCGCATGCTCAGTGACGTCATTATTTGTTTACATTAGGAGCAAACTAAGAGAGGCTGGACTATAGTATAAATCAACACGTTCAAATCAGCCTTTCGGCTGATTGTCGAAACAATAACAGAAAATAAAAATATATAATTAAATAATTCGATAAAACGATCCGGGAGTATGATTCATCAGCCGTGTTACCTAACTAAGTAGTTAGGTTTGTAAGAAGAAGAAGAAGAAATTGTAATTAATTTTAAAATTGATCATGTAGCATGTCATTATGTATAAACCTTAAATACATAAATTTTTTTCTAAAATGTTTTTTTTATATAAAATTTCTAGTTAAAAAATTATAGGCTTAAATAGTCATCAATAATATTAAAATTTATTTTAATGTAATTTAATTTTATTTATTAAATAAATATCATACTCTCTCAGGAGTGGTCGACCTGGGTCTGTAGAAGACTACCCAGTCTCATTTACACGTCATACACATCATCCTCATCTGATTGGGTGATGGGATTGCTTATTGTTCTCAATTGAACAGATTGCAACGTACACACATTAGGAATAAAAAAAAATAAAAAAATAAATATACATGCTCAAAATATCCTATGATATACCGAATGCGATTAATTCTTACAATCAGGTGAAGTTGAAAAAGAAATTTTTAAAAATAATGAAATTAATTAAACAAGTAATAAATGTTAAATAGCCTAGTAGGATTAAGCGTGTTTAGCCTGTAGGTTGTAGGCTGTAGGCAGGTAGCTACTAGGCTAATGTATTTAACGAGACAAATACAACCACTTCAGTTTGGGAATGTCGTCCTGACAACCTTGACCCGAGACGTTTGACATTTTTAAAATATATACATTTATTTTTTTATTTTATATTTTATTATTATATGGGTAGTTTATTCTTTTTCTTTTTTTATTACTTGTTTTTTATTTTTATTTTTGTTGTTAGTATTAGGTAGGCTATTATATGGTAATAAGGTAAGATAACATCAGGTAACAACAAGTAATAGGTAATAGGTAATAGGTAACACTGTGGTAATGGGTTGATAGGTGAACACACATTAACTAACAAGTTATTCAATTGTGACTTTCTCTCGATCCCATCCCATCCCATCCCATCAGTTCACAAACAGTACCCCATTTTTATCAACACCAGAACCCTATCAGGACTAAATATTTTATACTTTCTTTTGCCTATATGAATATATAAGAAGGAAAGTATTGTTTTTATGTCGATTTTTAGAAATCGAGTTTTCACCGGATCTACACGTTTTCAGACCCCCTGAACCCAAAAAAACATGTTTTTAGCGATTGGTCTGTGTGTGTGTGTGTGTGTGTGTGTGTGTGTTGTTGTGTGTATGTGTGTGTGTGCGTGCGCAAAATATCTCAAGAACGGAACATCGTATTTCTCTTTGATTCTTTATTTACAAGTGTAAAATGTTCCAACAAGCAAATGTGATGGTTATGATAATAATGTAAATGAGAGGGGTAGGGCCCCCATCACTGCCTCCCCAACAATCAAATTTGTGTATCAAATTAGCAGGTCTCTACTCCAGCGTCTTTTAAGGCGTCTAGGGGGATTATCAGGTAAATGGACGGTGGAAAGTGAACGCACCAGTCGGTTCTCGTGTTCGTGTGACTTGTCATGAAAGCGTTTGTATAGGTATTCGATGGAATTTTGTACAAGTGATGTTTTCAAATCTGTATGTAAGGTTTTGTTGCTAACGTAACGAGGTGCATTTGCTATAAGGCGTAATATTTTTGACTGGAATGCTTGAATTCGATGCAAGTTAGAGGGTTTGGTTGAACCGTAAATTTGGCACCCGTAGGTCCAGATAGGTTTCAAAAGAGAACAATATATGCGTAATTTTTGTGCCATTGGTAATTTTGATCGTTTCCGAAGTAGGACTAAATATAAAACGAATTTTTTTCCATTTTGGTGTTTTTTCCAGTAGTGGATTTAAGTTCAACTGCGCCGTAATCCAATGTGGCACCTTGTTTGCTTTGTAACACTTCTTTAACTATTATAAATAAAACATATTACATAATTATATAAGAATATTAAAAATCTGGTGTGAAACACTCACACAAGTTTCTCTTGCCAATGAAAATAATTAACAATATATCCTAAAGTTAGTAATAAAACATTAGGAATAAACAAAAAAACTAACCTTTAAAAACATACCCTTATCTTAATCATGAGTGAAAGACGGAAAATGAAAATCGACCTCAGTTTGGCTTAAAAATACGGAAAATCAATCTTTCACGCTAAACTAGGTTTTGTAGAGAAAAATGCTTTAAATAAAAGTTGTAATCTTTTAATTTCCTATCAATTTGATTACACACACTTTTGTCGTGAAATGCATACTAAGGCCGGAATCTTTAAAAAATCGATTTCTCATACGTTTACGTGAGAAAAAAAACAGAAAATCGCTAATCACCGCTAAACTAAGCTTTAGACAAAAAATGTTTAAAATAAAAGTTGTAAAATTTTAAATTCTCTATATTTTTTATTATATAAATTTTTGCGCTAAAATTCATATGATATTCCAGTCGCAATCTTAAAAAAAACAATTTTTTTCTTGTAAAAAAGTCTTACCAAGAATTTCAGCAAACATGTCGCCTACCCTACCTCGTAGAGCATAAAAAATTTAGTAAACCAGGCGATTTTAAAAAAAACCGTAGGACCAGTTTTTGAGAAAATCGCAAAAAAGTGAAAAATTACACGAATAAACTACTACTGCCGGTTGACCGATTTTGATGAAAATGTTCGTGTCGGGTCCGGTAGTGGTATGTAACTTAAGTATCAAGTTCGTACGATGTTCCATTTTTGAGATATTCTGTTCACACACACGCGCGCATACACAGACCAATCGCTAAAAACATGTTTGTGTAGTTTCAGGGGGTCTGAAAACGGGTAGATCCGGTGAAAACTCGACATGAAAACAATACTTTCCTTCCTATATACTCATATAGGCAAGATAAAGTAAAAAATATGAAATTGTAATAATTATTATATACGTAATGAGTTTCGTTCGTATTATCTATTATGTACTACTGATAATATAAAAATAGTTTAGTTTAAGAAATGTAAATGTAAACACGGTATGTTTAGATGTGTGGGCGTTGGTGAGTGGGAGCGAGGGGCGAGGGGGGAATTAGCCTACGGTTCCCTTCCACGCCCCGCCCCGATCACAACCCGACACTTCCCTTGTATTATTATATTAAGAGTTCCGAGGGAGGTGGAGGATTGTTTGGTGATGTCGGATCAAGTGGCCAGGCGGCGGGTTTTTGGTTGTTAAGACGGTTGCGGCCTCCTTCCTTGGAGCTGGACGAGGACGCCTCAATTGAGTCCAACACTAGGCCTACTTACCCCCATCGTCAGGAAATAAAAATGAGTTTTTCTCCCCACCTCGGGTACAAAACAAGAAGAAAAAAAGAAAAACGGAATAGTGAAAACAGTTTTCTTAAGAAAATAGCCTATATGTAACTGATTTGTAAACAATTAATTGAAAAAAAATTATCATTAAAGTAACTTTGAATAATTACACGATTTTAAAGCCATTTATTGTTTAGTTAATTAATTATATTTATTAGACTTAAAGAACTTATTGTTTGTTTTTTAGAAATTGTATAGGATATTTTTACTTTCTCTTGCCTATATGAATATATAGGAAGGATAGTAGGCTACCTATTGTTTTCATGTCGATTTTAACAAATCCACTCCTCACCGGATCTACACGTAAACAGACCCCCTGAACCCCAAAAAAAACATGTTTTAGCCATTGGTCTCTGTGTGTGGGTGAGTGTGTGTGTGTGCAGAATATCTCAAGAACGGAACATCGCACGAACTTGAAACTTGAAACTTTAGTTAGATACCACTATAGGACCCGATACGAACATTTTCTTAAAAATCGGCCAACCGGAAGTAGTAAATTAGTTTATTTGTGTAATTTTTCACTTTTTTACTATTTTTTCAAAAACTTATCCTACAATTATTTTTAAAATCGCCTGGTTTACTAAATATACAAGAACAACATAAAATAACAAATAGATTAACATATTAATGGGGATGAAGATTAATGGGGATGTTGTGTGGCAGCGAAAGATGAGAATGAAGTAAAAAGACGTTTCTAAATAAATGGATAGATAGATGATAGCTTTCTCAGGTCAAAGGAAGCAACAATCGAATTGAAGAATTATTTAGACTAGAGTACATCTTGTTTTTTACTTTGTTCTATCTGCAGTGACAAATGAAGTAAGAAAGAAAGAAAGAAAAGCGATCGGGTAAAAGAAAGAGAACAGAGAAAGGTAGTTAAGAGAGAGGTTCGCGGTCCGTTGGACTCAACTGAAGCGTTGTAACCTTGGCTGGTGGCCCCAACTCGCTTGACATTTGCACTTCTTCACTCCCTCCCTCCCGCCCCATTCGACCCGATCGCATTCTTTACTCACTACACAATTTCAGTTTTAAATCAAATTCGTCTGCTGTGAATAGTATCTATAAATAAGAGTAGAGAACAAAATAAAACATTACAGTAATATCACCAAGTATTGGTAGTGTGGTGAAACTAAGAAAGATTCCGCAGAACGCTCCTCTTGAGCAGTGGGCTGTATGAGTTGTTTGGCCTCCTCTGCGTCTTGTCAACTTTTATTTTGGTTGGCGTATCCAAAATGCAGAAACAATAAAAATGCTGAGATTCGCCGATGATATAGTAGTATTAGCCGACACAAAGAAAGAGCTAGAGAATGCCTTAAATGGAATGGATGAGATCTTGAGAAAGGATTACTTCATGAAAATTAATAAGAACAAAACGAAAGTGTTGTGCAGCAGCAAGAGTCGTTTAGAAGAGATGGGAAATTTAAAAGTAGGCAACGAAAACATACAGGAAGTTAGGGAATTCTGCTATCTAGGGAGTAAAATAACAAAGGATGGTAGAAGCACAATTGATATCAAGAGTAGAATTGCTCAAGCCAGAAAAGCCTTTGAAATGAAAAATAGCTTACTGACTACAAACATTGATTTACAGATTAGGAAAAATTTCTTAAAACATTATGTTTGGAGTGTAGCATTATACGGAAGTGAAACGTGGGTGAAAGGGGCTGTAGAAAAGAAGAGGATAGAAGCTTTTGAAATGTGGTGTTATAGGAAAATGTTAAAGATTAGGTGGGTGAACAAAATAAGTAATTTAGAGGTTCTTAGGCGAGTGGATGTAAAAAGAAGTATATGGAAACATCTTACCAAAAGAAGGGACAGGATAGTGGGGCATATCCTAAGATATCCAGGTATTGGGCTTTTAATAATGGAGGGTAATATTGAGGGAGTGAATTGTAGAGGGAGGCATAGATTAGAATATATAAAGCAAATTACTAAAGATGTAGGGTGTTACAGGTATGTAGATATGAAACGACTTACGCAAAATATAACAGCTTAGAGAACTGCATCAAACCAATCGAGAGACTGATGACAAAAAAAACTGTATTATGAAAAAATTCTGGGTTGTACGTTTGAAGTTGAATCAGCCGTGCCCGATGCCAGAGTTTCTAGGAGCAGATTACACGTGAGAAAGATAAATTTAAATGTTGAAGAAGTAGAATTAAGTTAGGTTATGTTGGCCACCCGACTGATGATGATAAATGACTAAGAGTTGGGTTGGTGGTATGCGTGTGCGAATCGACCCAGAATCTGTCCAAGTGAACCAACCACTGTTGAACAACCGGACTCGACCGGACGGATGCACGCCAACTATAGTCGAGCCGGACCAGATCTACTTATCTATCCTATCCAAGAATAAAAAAGGACAGAGTCGCATTTATAATACGAGAGAGAAAGAGACGGAATGAAACGAGAAAAACCCTCACCGTACATTAATAATCAACATATAAATCAATTTAACGCCGTACATTAACTAACTAACTATAGGCCTACCGGGTGATTCAAAACTAAAAGTTACGGCAATCTCTTGGAATCTCATTCTATAGCTAAAATAAATCTGGTGTGAAACACTCACACAACTTTCTCTTGCCAATGCAAATAATTAACAATATAACCTAACATTAGTAATAAAATATTAGAAATAAACAAAAAACTAACCTCAATAACATAACCTAATTTTAATCATGAGTGAAAGACGCAAAATGAAAATCGACCTCAGTTTGGCTTAAAAATACGGAAAATCACTCGTTCACGCTAAACTAGGCTCTGTAGAGAAAAATGCTTTAAATAAAAGTTGTACATCTTTAAATTTTCTACAAATTTGATTATATACACTTTTGTCATAAAATGCATACTAAGGCCTAAATCTTAAAAAAATCAATTTTTCACACGTTTTCATGACAAAACAAATAAATCGCTATTTACCGCTAAACTAAGCGTTATACAAAAAAATTTTTGAAATAAAACTTGTAAGATTTTAAATTCTCTACAATTTTTATTCTATAAATTTTTGCGCTATAATACATATTAAAGCCGTAATCTTAAAAAAAAACACTTTTTTTACGTGAAAACACCCTCACCAACAATTTCAGCAAACATGGCGCCTACCTGTTTAACAGCTGATTTTCGGAGACGAAGGTTCCTGGTTGAAATCCTAGTAAAGGTAGTTACTTTTATACGGATTTGAATACTAGACAGTGGTTGTTGGTTTACTTTGATGGTCGGGGTTCAATTAACCATACTCTCTCACTCTGTCTACAGAAGACTACACAGTCTCATTTACACGTCATACATATCATCCTCATATGATTGGGTGATGGGGTTGCTTATTGTTCTCAATTGAACAGATTGCAACGTACACACATTAGAGATTAAAAAAAAATTATTAAACAGGTGTTTATAATTATTAAACCCACCGGGGGTTGGTCTAGAGGTAAAGTCGTCGCCAAAATCAGCTGTTTAACAGCTGATTTTCGGAGACGAAGGATCCTGGTTGAAATACTAGTAAAGGTAGTTACTTTTATACGGATTTGAATGCTAGACAGTGGTTGTGGGTGTACTTTGATGGTTGGGGTTCAATTAACCATACTCAGTGAGTGTGTCTGTAGAAGACTACACAGTCTCATTTACACGTCATACATCTCATTGGGTCATGGAGTTTCTTATTGTTCTCAAATGAACAGATTGCAACGTACACACATTAAGGATTACAAAAAAAAAACAGGTGTATTGCAAGGTGTGATCCCGCGCACCAACCGAGTTAATGTACGGTAATAGATGACCGACCGGTCGTCGAGTGGATTGGTGGTCGGACAGCTTAGCGTAAGCCAACACAACAACAGTTAACAGAGATTAGAAATCGGCTTTCTTCCAGTGACCACTGACTGCACCGGCTGCTCTCGGCTATCGCCGACTCTACCTTTTACGGAAACCGCTGACGTACGCTTCAACCAATCACAGCTCCCTATTTCAAAGTAAACGCACGTACGGCAACCCGAACAAATGCTCTACTGGATACAAATAAATTTATATCAACTGAAACAATTGATAATTTAACCCGTACAGTGCCAGGAGAATATTGTGAGTTCCTACCGAAAATGGCAGCCTACTTTTGTGCGATTTGTACCATTTTATATCTGTAGTGATAGCCTATGTATAAAGGTCTTAACTTGAAAATAGTCATTTTCCACGAAAAGCGAATGAAAATTTGAGACAGTATAATTTATATATTTTACTTTCTATTGCCTATATGAATATAATATATTCAAGGAAGAAAGGAAAGTATTGTTTTCATGTCCCACTCTTCACCCACCACTTAGCCTAGACCTAAACAGACCCCCTGAACCCAAAAAACATCACTCTTCACCCACCACTTAGCCTAGACCTAAACAGACCCCCTGAACCCAAAAAACATGTTTTTAGCGATTGGTCTGCGTGTGTGTGTGTGTGAGTGAGTGTGTGTGTGTGTGTGTGGGTGTGTGTGTACAAAATATCTCAAGAAAGGAGCATTGTACGAACTTCAAACTTGAAAAGTTACATACCTCTACCGGACCCGACACTATAAGAAATTAAAAGATCTACAACTTTTATTTAAAGCATTTTTCTCTACAGAGCCTAATTTAGCGTGAAAGAGTGATTTTCTGTATTTTGAAGCCAAACTGAGGTTGATTTTCCTTTTGTGTCTTTCACTCATGATTAAAATTTGGATATGTTTATTGAGGTTAGTTTTTTGTTTATTTCTAATGTTTTATTACTAATGTTAGGTTATATTGTGTAAATTATTTGCATTGGCAAGAGAAAGTTGTGTGAGTGTTTCACACCAGATTTTTTTTTATCTTGAAAACGCCACCTGCTTGTCCAAAAAACGTAAAATTTTATTTTAAACGCGAGAATACTGTAAACTTTTTATTACATCACTCCTTTCATTAAAAATGCCAATAATTATTTTGTCGATGAGAATAAAAAACAGAAAGAATTTTTCCCACGCCAGTACATAGATTTTATTAGTTAATAATTATTGTCGATAGTAAAATAATAAGATAATTAATTATTCCAATTTTGATCAACCTGTATTACATTTAAATTTAGTTTTACTCGGTTTGTTTGTTTGTGCAATAATTATTAATCGGTGTATCAATAGTTACGCATGTTATAATCTAATTAATTTTGATAAAGCCTATATCAAAAAAGAAATGTGTTATTTTTTCAGATAGTATCACAGTTTGTAATTGTATAGAGTATTTCTAATTAGGGTAATTACAAAATAATTTGTAATTTTCTATTTGAGAATTGTTTACTGTTGCTATAAAATATGACAGGCCTATTACAAAAGCAGCAATACTTGATAGAGTTGTTACAGTTACGTACGAGAACTAGGTCTGTTGTTTTAGCAATCATTATTGTGTTCATCATAAATGTTCGGTTTAAATCGCGCTACGCGCTGGTCCAAATAAACACCAAGCGAAATGAAAAGAATGAAATTAGATGAATGGTGTGTACCAGAAGAGTAACTAATACAGACAGAGTACGTTTTAGATACACCTATCATTACATATTTATGATAATGAACAGCGAAAACAAAACAAATTAAATATAAAACTCACCTAAAAGTCGTCGCCAAAATCAGCTGTTTAACAGCTGATTTTCGGAGACGAAGGTTACTGGTTCAAATCCTAGTAAAGGTTTTATTCACTTTCATACTATTTACTATATCCTATTACTATTATACTATTTATTTACTTTTATAAGGATTTGAATACTAGACAGTGGTTGTGGGTGTAGTTTGATGGTTGGGGTTCAATTAACCATACTCAGTGAGTGTGTCTGTAGAAGACTACACAGTCTCATTTACACGTCATACACATCATCCTCATCTGATTGGGTCATCTCATTGCTTATTGTTCTCAATTGAACAAATTGCAACGTACACACATTAGAGATTACAAAAAAACACTCACCTCAGAGTATTACATTTATTGAAGATGTTTCGTCTCTCTCGGATATACTACTCACTGAACACATATAACATAAAACATTAAACCAATTATGGTGGAAGACCACGTGTCAAGTATTTTATATTTCATTAACCATGCCGTGCGCGGTTATTCGGCCACAGTTATTCGAATAACCGCGCGCGGCATGGTTAATGAAATATAAAATAATTGACGTGGTTTTCCACCATAATTGGTTTAATGTTTTATGTTATATGTGTTCAGTGTGTAGTATATCCGAGAGAGACGAAACATCTTCAATAAATGTAAAACTCTGAGGTGACTGTTTTATATTTAATTTGTTTCGTTTTGGCTGTTCATTATATATCATATAATATGTAGTGGTGCAAATAAAGCAAAATAATGTTTAATAAAATAATACCTATGATTATAAGCTATATATAACGATGAACTGCCTAGCTAGACTGCTATTTTAGGTGACGATAAACACAGGTACAGGTTGTGTGTGAAAACTAACCTTACGACGGTGCCACTAGAATACCACCAAATACAGTAATCCCTTGGTATCCGCGGGTTTCGGTTATCCGCGGACATGTCCGCGGATAACCGAAACCTTAAAATACGCACGTAATCTCACGTGGTGTACACCGTACTTGGTGGGAGGTGAGGAAGTCAAACAATTCCGGAAACATGTCGTGTCACCCTACGTGTTTGAAATTTTATAAATGTCAAACACCAGTGGAGGATGAAATTTTAGAAATCGTTCACTACGTGAAGGATGAGGGTTTTGCTTAAATCGACCACCAGGACATAGAAGAAGAAATGATCCAAAGCCATGACCAAGAACTAACAGTGGAGCAGTTGGAGGAACTGATGACACTCCAAAATGAAATAGCCAAGCAGTCAAAAACGAAGACGAAGATCCTGACGATCCTGAAACGAAGCCAAGCATTTCTCCACAAACCATCAACGAGATCATCAGCATGGCAACGCAGCTCGCTTATCACGTGTTGGAGATGGATCCCGTCATGAAAAATGCCCTTCATTTTAAAAGAGGACTCCAGGATGCAAAATAAGTCCAAATCGGTTTCAGAAAAGATTTATATAACTTACGATAAAATTAAATACTTTTCAAATAAATGGTCATGAAGTTTTCTACTTAGTAAAACCTCAAACCCACCGGGTTGGTCTAGAGGTAAAGTCGTCACCAAAATCAGCTTTTTAACAGCTGATTTTCAGAGACGAAGGTTCCTGGTTCAAATCCTAGTAAAGGTAGTTACTTTTATACGGATTTGAATGGTAGACAGTGGTTGTGGGTGTAGTTTGATGGTTGGGGTTCAATTAACCATACTCTTTCAGGGATGGTCGACCTGGAGCTAATGATACCATACAAAGAAGTCCACAAGGAGTTTGAAAAGAGGAAGTAAACAGCCGTAACTAACTATTTTAAAACAACTTAAATTTTTTATGCGTACATTACTGTAGCTATTTATTAAATCTTCATAGATTATAATAATGGTAAAATGTTCCTAAAACTATTAAACACTTTAAATTAAATTAAACTACTACAGGACTTTACCTTTAGAACCTAACCCCCATCTTTTCGTTCATATAAGGTATCATTATCCGCGGTTTTACGAACTGCGGTAACCTTCCGGAACGTAACCCCCGCGGATACCGAGGCATTGCTGTACTGCCTAGCTAGACGATAAAAGTTATTTATTTATTTCATCGGGAAAATGTGAAAAGAATAATTTAGATGGAATCCCAAATGATGTACGCTATAGTGGAGGCGCTTAGCGCAGGTGACCAGTGATGTATTATTATTATTATTATTTTAATAGAGGCCTATAGAGAGAGAGAGAGAGAGAGAGAGAGCGCTAGTGGGTGTTATATAAGAAGCAACTGCCGGTGATAATGTTGTGTGGTAAAAATCTCACGGAAACAAATTCCCATGAACTAAAATCTAGGTGAACTATAGCCTATTAGCCTATCGAACACCGACCACCACCTTATATTCTTTCTTATTCTTATTCTTATTGTTATTCTTATTGTTATTGGATCGTTGCAACACGACAACCACCAGTAGTTGTTGTTAGTAGCTCCATCTATCTACTGCACTATTTATGCTATGTAACGGTTGCTTGTGTCTCTTTAAAAAGAAATATCTAGTGTAAAATACTCCCAAAACTTTCTCTTGCCAACGGAAATAATGAACAATATAACCTAACATTAAAAATAAACGATAAACTAACCTCAAAACACATAACCAAATTGTAATCTGTGAATTACCTATGCAAAATGAAAGCCAAATCGGTTATGCAAAATAAGTCCAAATCGGTTTCAAAAAAGATTTATATACGATAAAATTAAATACTTTTCAAATAAATGGTCATGAAGTTTTCTACTTAATAAAACCTCAAACCCACCGGGTTGGTCTAGAGGTAAAGTCGTCGCCAAAATCAGCTGTTTAACAGCTAATTTTTGGAGACGAAGGTTCCTAGTTGAAATCCTAGTAAAAGTAGTTACTGTTATACGGATTTTTCTTTTGCAATCCCTAATTTGTGTACGTTGCAATCAGTTCAATTCAGAACAATAAGCAACCCCACGACCCAATGAGATGAGGATGATGTGTATGACGTGTAAATGACGTGTAGTCTTGTACAGACCCAGGCCGACCACTTCTGAGAGAGTATGGTTAATTGAACCCCAACCATCAAAGTACACCGGTAACCACTGTCTAGTATTCAAATCCAAATAAAAGTAACTACCTTTACTAGGATTTGAACCAGGAATCTTCGTCTCCGAAAATCAGCTGTTTAAACAGCTGATTTTGGCGACGACTTTACCTCTAGACCAACCTGGGTCACCAAATTTTAATCTGTGAATTATGCAAAATGAAAGCCAAATCGGTTATGCAAAATAAGTCCAAATCGGTTTCAGAAAAGATTTATATAACTTACGATAAAATTAAATACTTTTCAAATAAAGGTCATGAATTTTTCTACTTAGTAAAACCTTAAACCCACCGGGTTGGTCTAGAGGTAAAGTCGTCGCCAAAATCAGCTGTTTAACAGCTGATTTTCGGAGACGAAGGTTCCTGGTTCAAATCCTAGTAAAGGTAGTTACTTTTATACGGATTTGAATACTAGACAGTGGTTGTGGGTGTTCTTTGATGGTTGGGGTTCAATTAACCATACTCTCTCAGGAATGGTCGACCTGGGTCTGTACAAGACTACACAGTCTCATTTCCTTGTCATACACATCATCCTCATCTCATTGGGTCATCGGGTTGCTTATTGTTCTGAATTGAACAGATTGTAACGTACACACAATACGTAGGAATTTAAAAAAAACTAACAAGTAAAACGTCAATGGATTTAAAAATCGCTTTTCTGGTGTTCAGATAAAAAAGTAGCTCTAATTTATAAATAAACAAGCACGCTTTCAAATAGAATGAATAATAATAAAACTAAGAAAGACGATGATAAATGTCAACTAGCTGTTAATATGAGACAGTTAAGAATTTAATTACGTAAATATCTTAGTGGAATGTTTTCTTGTCATTTTCAGAATGGAATTCGAAATGTGAAGTGGATCTATTAATAATCGATTTGTAATACGCAAGTTATTTGTTAACAATCTACGTTAATAACTTTTCAGCTAAATTTAAATGTCTGTAGGATTACACATATTTCTAGTTAATCGATTAAAATGTCACCGCACTGCCAAGCCCTCCACAAAAAGTTCTCATCTTTTTTTTTCAAAACTACCTACTTTATTAATTTTACTTTCTCTTGCCTATATGAATATATAGGAAGGAAAGTATTGTTTTCATGCCGATCACAACAAATACACTCTTCACCGGATCTACACGTAAACAGACCCCCTGAACCCAAAAAACATGTTTTTAGCGATATCTGTGTGCGCGTGCATGCGCGCACGCGTGTGTGTGTGTGTGTGTGCGCGCGCGCGCGTGTGTGTGTGTGTGTGTGAACAAAATATCTCAAGAACGGAACATCGTACGAACTTGAAACTTGAAACTTAAGTTACATACTACTACCGGACCCGACATGAACATTTTCATCAAAATCGGTCAACCGGAAGAAGTAGTTTATTCGTGTAATATTTCACTTTTTTGAGAGTTTTTTAAAAACTGGTCCTACGATTTTTTTTATTTTCGCTACATTTTTTGCTAATATTAGTCGCTTTTTATTTTCTGTGCACGTCTAGTACAGATATCAGATGAATTGATGTCCCATAGCAGAGCGAGTGAGAGGGAGATATGTGGCATAACTACGCATGCCCCCAAAGGTCTTTACCCTTATAATCCAAATGTGAAAACATACTACAGTCGTTATCTTGCTTGTTAGTTTACTGCATGCATAAACGCTTGCTCACAACAATGTGTAAAATTATACAATGTTACTGGAATGGTGCGTTACGCATTCTCTCACTCCCACGGCTAGGGGACTTTAGTTCATCTGAACACAGTAGTAGACCCATGAATAATTGTTTTTCCTAAAATGTTTTCTCTATTTCATCGTTTAGGTCTATAGAGTACCAATACAAATTAACTTTGTTTATACGAGTAGTAGGCCTACATTTCTTGTAAACTTAATTTTTCTTAATAATAATTGCGAATAAATACTATTAGCTACAATTTTATACGTGAAATTAAATTCAAAACATCTGGTGGTAAAAAAATCTGGCGAAAATGGTATCTACCTAACAAAATACGGTACAATAAAATTCACATGTGATATTGTCACCAGCTGATACTTAGCACCACGTCGCTATTTGCTAAATCATGTGATTTTGAATCACATCAGCTTGTTTAAAAGCAGCAGATTTTTTATTTAACTTCATAAAAGCCTTAATGTAGGAGATAAACATTATTTTCAACCCTTTAGGGCTAAATTTTTAAGGGTTTCAATAGCCTAAAACGTGCACCGGTATCATAATTACAACTTAAAAAAACTGCATGAAAATTGGTTTAGTAATTTAGGAGATAAAGGGGAACATACACACACCCATACATCAAATTTTATTTATAGAATATAGAAGATTCGTCGTAAGAAAGATTGTCAAGTAAACACAGTGCATGTGTAGAAGTGCGTGTAAATACGACACACTAATGACCAAGCCAGGTGGTCATCCCCAACTAAATGGAGTTGTAAATCAGATGCCTCGAATAGTGCCCAATGACTCATTTGTCTTTCTTCTCTTATGGTAGCGCCATCACATTCATTAAACTGGTTAGTTACAGATTACAGATAGTTACAGAGATAAAGTTGTCGCCAAAATCAGCTGTTTAACAGCTGATTTTCGGAGACGAAGGTTCGTGGTTCAAATCCTAGTAAAGGTAGTTACTTTTATACGGATTTGAATACTAGACAGTGTTTGTGGGTGTACTTTGATGGTTGGGGTTCAATTAACCATACTCGGTGAGTGTGTCTGTAGAAGACTACACAGTCTCATTTACACGTCACACACATCATCCTCATCTCATTGGGTCATAGGGTTGCTTATTGTTCTCAATTGAACAGATTGCAACGTACACATATTAGGAATCAAAAAAAAAGTTACAAGTTCCTCCCTCTACATTTTTGAGGTGGTTATGTATGTTAGGCAAAATAATTTTATGCAGAATTTCAATGTTCACAATCATAACACGAGAAACAGGAATGATTATTATGTGGTTAATCACTCCACATAATTGTTTCAACAAAAACCTACTTATGCAGGGAGAAAATTAATAAATAAATTACCCCAATTTTTAAAATGTTGTGAGGATTTGAATTCCTTTAAAAAAAATCTGAAAAATTACTTGATCGGTGAATTTTTTTATAGCGTACAAGAATTTCTTTGTTGATAGCAGTGATACATTGTGTAATTCTTATATGTATTTCAGGTGTTATAGCTGACGACATGTCCTGGAGTCTGCAGGGCGCAAAAAAAACAAAACAAAATTATTTTTACTTGTTCGTTAATATTGTTGGAACGTTGACCTTAGTTTGTTCCCTATCTGGTAATCTATTGGTAATTTTTGGTGAAGTGCAAATGCGTGTGTGCTTTTATTTTGCTTAAACTCTTTTAAAATCATTTTTTGTGGAATTGTAATGGCTGACGTATTAGAATGTTGTGTTAGCAAGCACCGAAAAGGGAAGTATTTAAGAAGTTGGGAAAGGGCAATCGTGTTGAATGTGTTTAATAAGTTGTCGTAGCGGAAGTGATAAAACTTACTTCTGGGTTATCATCAGTAAGTAGTATAAATAAAATGACAACTGGAAAATTACAAACTTCGTATTAAAACATGTGATGTATTGTGACAATATCAAAAAAGACATCGTTCGCGAAATTTCTAGAATTTTATTCATAAAAATAATAAGGAGAGGATAATAGAGCGAAAGAGTAACAATGGGGTGGCTATGAAGGTATATCTATTCATAAAAATTATTTAATAGGACTGCGTTATTGTGTAGGATAAAAGGTCGGATATTGTTGTACAACTATTTATGAAAGGGACCCGTAACAACTTTTATTCTATTTACAATAAAACCTATTGTTGACTTGTTTACAATAGATTTTTCTAGCACTCATTTATAAAGGGTTATTTTTTGTACTTTATTATTTGCATGGAGTTTCTCAGCTTTGCTAGAATTATCTTTTTGAATGAGTATTATATAAAGAGACCCCCGAGCGCGGTCAGAGTTAGTATTCGTTTGATCTTTGACGAGTGGTTATCGGACGTAGTGCAGGAGCGTTCCGAGCATTGTGTTGGTCAACGATTGTTATACTGTCTTTGTTTGCGTGTGTATTGTGAAAAGTTATTGTGTAACTGTATTAAATTCAGCTTTTGTGTATTCAGTTTCATTTTGTATGTGTATTCTAAAAAATTGATTGTAAGTAGTGCTAAGTAAATTATTAAGTTATTTATTGTTTTACTTCCTTATAATTAGTTTGTTGTTTATTTTGTAAATCTTTTAGTTGTAATAAATATTTGTAATATTGTAAACTTTAGTGTCATAATTATTTAATTACCTAGATCCCGAAACGGACCTTAGCGATAAGTGTCACAGTATAATTGTGTACATGGTTAAAAGCGCGTACAAGTTATGATTTTGATGTTTTCATTGAAAGTGATACCCATTGTAGCAACCGATTCGATAACCGCTGCGCTGTTTTTTCATTCAACATAAATCTGTCTAATGATGAACCGAACATTGCAATAATGTGGCTAGACCTAAATTTTCTATTATCAATATAATCGTAGTTGAGTGTGGGCAGTGGGGGGGGGGGCAGTATTTGGAGCCGAAATAACAGCCTGCATTTAAAATAACTTAAGGAGGTAGTCAACCCAGAAAATGAAAATCAAAACTTCTGGCTATAATTTATCATTATTTATTTTAAATGTAAGAGTAATTTACTAGTAATGATCTACCATTTGAACCAAGCCAAAAAATTAATTACAGCCCCTAATATAAGGGTGAGGTTAGAAAAGCGGGCTTTTACAGGGAATCAAATATCTCAGGAACCAACAAAGATATCATTATGATTCTTATGCTACAAAATACAGAAAATTGCTGTCTACTACCTGTTGTATGCGCTTGTATGTATTTTTTCTTACAAGAAATTTATTGGAGAAAAACCATATTTTCAAAATTATTTATTTTATGTATTCACAAATTATTTTTTTAACTAAATTCCTATTGCGGTTTTTGTAATAATCATTCCACACATAACAGAGCAAGAAATTATGAACATTTGAAAAAAAAACATCCCCCAAATATCTCCAAAACAAACGAAAATATTTAATTCCCAAGAATGTACAATCATGCAAAAATTACTTTTCCGAAAAATTTAAATTTGAAGGAATGATTTCACTCGCCTTGCTAGTGAGCTTTATTTTAAACAGATGTTTTTATAACGTTTTTTTCAACATACAAGTAAACAAATGTCGTGCTTCAGAAATTTTAAACTTCAAATAAATGCAAATGAACTAAAAAGAAAAAAAGAAAAAAAATTACAAAAAAAAATCACAGACATTACAGTTAAAAATAAAAGCGTGGCGCATTAATATATATAATATTTATTGTAAAATATTCGTTGTAAAATATTATATATATTAATGCGCCACGCTTTTATTTTTAACTGTAATGTCTGTGATTTTTTTTTGTAAATTTTTTCTTTTTTTCTTTTTAGTTAATTTTTTTTTTGATTAATTGTTAAATAATAGCGTTTCTTAAAAAGTTTTTTTTTTGATTTTTTTGTAATTTTTTTTTCTGTGATTTTTTTGTAAATTTTTTTCTTTTTAGTTAATTTTTTTAAGTAATTGTTAAATAAAAGCGTTTTTTAAATTTAAAAAAAAAATTTTTTTTTTACAAACACGTATTGTCATGGAAGATAAACAAGTGTGCAAAGTTTGATTCATATTGATACGGTAGAAGTATTAAAATGTTAAGTTGCAAGATTTGATGGATCCAAGAGTAAGTTAAATTAAAAGCGTCATCCTTGGAGTTGACTACCCCCCTTAATCCGATAGGCTACCGTAATAACTTATTATTTACTTACAAGCACCAGTCATTTTGTAAACAAGCTCACCTGTAACATAACAAACACAAAATATTTAATTAGTACCGTCAATTGAAATTAATGATAAATTACAAATTGCACTTGTTCTGTTCCTCGACCACCGAATACTATAGTCGTTTGCACGTTCAGTTGGCACAACGGAACAGTATAGGAGAGTGTATTTCTTATGGGGCTCTGACTGCTACTAGCATATACAAAAACATCCACTTTCTACTGTTCAACCGTTGTTAGTTTGCTCCTACTGTCAACAAACAAAAGCCACCTACTACAGGGTGCACGCTAGAGTCTGCGACTTTACGGATGTCGTATTCCTATTAAGTTAACTATTTTTTAAATTATAAGTACTTAAAGTACTAAAAACATCAGTCATGATATAATGTAGGCCTAACAATTTCATTTATAAAAATACTTTTAAAAGTATTTTGTATTTAAATACTTTTGAAAGTATTTTTTTGTTACTTTTTAATCAGCGTGTACACATTTTGATATAATGCGCATGCTCAGTGACGTCATTATTTGTTTAACATTAGGAGCAAACTAAGAGAGGCTGGACTAGAGATCAATCAATGCCAACATAACCAATAACATTCCCCTCCTCCAACATAACAGACAGGTGGAGTATCAAATTATTTACACTCAATCTGTTTGTTGCAGGGCTAAAATAAATACCTCTGTTTCTTATCATATGGTCAGCCAATTTAATGACTCAATCATTTAAGAAGAGAAGAGGTAGAGGTGTAAAAGACACTAATCAGAGTTATCTCGTCTCAAAGTAATGAATTTCATTTTACAGTTGGACCCTGTGGTGAATGAAGTGAAGGTGTCATTTGCAGAGTTGAAAATATATGCTTTTCAAAGGGCCCAGTATGCTGATAAGCGTACTTTTCCACTCAGTGAGGAAGGCAAAGGTAAACCACCTTTTTACTACCGTTTTACCACCGTCTTACTGAGTAAAACCTCTACAGGTTCAAACTAGTCTTTCAGCTAATCACCTAAACAACACCATTTTTTTCTGTTTGAATCCTTTATATTTCTATTTTCTGAATTGAAAGGAACGCTGTTTGGTTTAGGACCGACCACCTATCCGCTGTCATTCTTTGGACATCCCCATAATACACTGACTATTTTTTATTAATTTAACACTAATTAATTGTTTATTGGAAACGGTAATGTAGGGGGTTCCGGGGAAGTTTGGGAAGTTTTCCAAGCTGGGTATTACTCAACGTTCTTTTTTGACTACGGTTACTCTCTCCGAGTTCGTGACCCTCAGGCTAGATTTTTCGCTAATTAACCTTCCTAATCATAAATACACAACACAAATAAATATAGTTGCGTGTAAAGTCCAGCCTTTCTTAATTTGCTCCTAATGTAAACAAATAATGACGTCACTGAGCATGCGCATTATTAAAAATGAGTACACACTGATTAAAAAGTAACAAAAAAATACTTTTAAAAGTATTTTTATAAATGAAATTGTTAGACCTACATCATATCATGACCGATGTTTGAAGTACTTTAAATAGGCTACTTATAATTTAAAACATAGTTAACTTAATAGGAATACGACATCCATAAAGTGCTGCAACCTTTTTTTCCCCCTTGCATCCAGGAGACCCCAAAGGGGTCTCCTGGATGCAAGGGGGAAAAAGGATAGGAGAAAAGGATAGGACGTGTCAAGATAAAACTGATAAACTGAAAGTTTATCACCAATGATAAATTCATCACTTACCACCAGAAAATTGTTGTTGCTACTGCTTACTTCAGTAGGCTTGTCATGAACCCCATTGAATCAAATATCACACTAAGTAAAATATAAAAAAATCAAACACAATAATAAATTCATCACTTACCAATACTATTTTTCCTGCTACTGCTTAACTCAGTAGGCTTGTCATGAACCCCTTTGTATCAAATAGTACACAATATTTGTTTAATTAGAACTTAAATACTTTTCAACCAAAACTATTTAGAAAGGAATTCGTGCACAATGTAAAATTTTTCATCAATAAAATATTGTTTTAGATATTTTTTAAAATGACTTAAATTGTCACAACCTATAGGGGAAGGGAGCCATATATGGAATAGGGTGTTATAATGGAATACTAGTGATTTTCCAGACAGGACGTTTGAAATGGTGATCATCTCGCACCATTGGTTATACCAACAGAAACAACTACCGGATTCAAACAGACCAAATACAGCGTGTTTTGTCAAGGTGATTACAATGAAGATAAAAAATATGAAAAGTGGATTCAATGCTCGAGGTGCAATGATTGCTATCATGAACAACGCACTAGTGCTGAAAGGTTGTATTTGTCTGCGATTACTGTGAATAAACTGAATGGACTAATACTTTGGTGCTTTAATAACTATGTATCTATTCCAAGTATTCCAAATTATAACCCAATGTATTCAATATTAACATCCTATTTTGTGAATTGTAAAAATTATGTCGCTAAAGAAAATTAAAAAGAAAAAATTATATTTGCAAATTTAAGATTTTGTATTTTCTAGTTGTGAAATAAACTATTTCTACTATTGATATAAAATTCTAGTAATTTCAAAAAAGTCATGGAAACCCAGAAAAATCAAAAAAAGAAAATGGTATTCCATATTTGGTTCGTCTCCCCTAGTAGGTGGCTTTGGTTTGTTGATAGTAGGAGCAAACTAAGGACAGCTCAACTATAGGTGAAATTTGTGTTTACGTCGGCAATGATGAACACTCATTTTGATCACATAACGGTCATCGTTGTTTTTAAAAAGATTACCTAACAAATAACGATATTATTGATAATGATGGATTCCTTTCGAAACAATTACACTTTATTTGTAAATAAATACAATCCTGTTCCCCATTTCATGACCATCTTAATTTCATGATCATTTATTTTTACCTATCATTTTGTTAGTTTTACTGAAAAGTAGAAAGGATTATTCGACACGAAACCAGACGTTTATAGCCTAATAGTTGTTGTGCAATAATATAACCAACGAAACGTGCTCGTTGTTCATTTTTACTCAGGCTAATTTAAAATTTACTTTGAAAAACTCACACGACTTTCTTTTGCCAATCTAAATAAAAAATTATGTAACCTATGATTAATCATGAGTTAACAATGAAAAATAAAAAAATTAAAGTACTTTTAATCATGAGTGAATAACACTAAACGAAAATAACCTCTGTTTTATTAAAAATACGGAAAATCACTAATTAACACAAGCTTAGAACACAAGTTGTAGAATTTCTTTTTTTCTCTTGCCTATATGAATAGGAAGCAGAGTATTCATTTCAAGTCGATTTTAAGAAATCGAGTTTTCACCGGATCTACACGTTTTCAGACCCCCTGAACCAAAAAAACATGTTTTTAGAGATTGGTCTGTGTGTGTGTGTGTGTAACAGAATATCTCCAGAACGGAACATTGTACGAACTTGAAACTTGAAACTTAAGTTACATACTACTACCGAATGCGACACGAACATTTTCATCAAAATCGGTCAACCGGAAGTAGTAGTTAATTCGTAATTATAATTTTTCACTTTTTTGCGATTTTCTCAGAAACTGGTCCTACGATTTTTTTAAAAATCACCTGGTTTACTAAATTTTTTATTCTCTACAAGATAGGGTAGGCGCCATGTTTGCTGAAATTCTCGGTGAGGCTGTTTTCAAGTAAAGAAATTGTTTTTTTAAGATTACGGCTTTAATATGCATTTTAGCGCAAAACTTTATATAATAAATAATGTAGAGAATTTAAAATCCTACAACTTTTAATTCAAACAATTTTTTGCATAACGCTTAGTATAGTAGTAATTAGTGATTTTCTGTTTTTTTTCTCACGAAAACGTGTGAAAAATCGATTTTTTTTACGATTTCGGCTTTAGAATGCATTTTACAACAAAAGTGTATAATTTTATTGGAATTAAAAAGCTCTACAACTTTTATTGAAAGCATTTTTCTCTACAGAGCCTAGTTTAGCGTGAAAGATTGTTTTCCGTATTTTTAAGCCAAACTGAGTTCGATTTTCATTTTGCGTCTTTAACTCATGATTAAAATAAGGTTATGTTTTTGAGGTTAGTTTTTTGTTTATTTTTAATGTTAGGTTATATTGGTCGTTATTTGTATTGGCAAGAGAAAGTTGTGTGAGTGTTTCACACCAGATTTTTAATAAAGAAACGATCGCATGAAATAAACTATGCAATAATAGTTATTAATTGTTACATAATATTTAAAAAAAAACAGCTAAAAACACAATGTTGTTTGTTTTAAATTTTACAAAAATGTGTGTGTGTGTGTTACGATAAATTAAACTTTCAAATTGTATAAAGAAATTATTAAGAGATGTCGATGGTCACGATTTTGTTCCATTTCATTGGTTATAGAGTGTAGAGAAGAGGCGAGGGCTGTTGGAGAGATGGGAAGCAAACCAAATAACAAATACTCTTTGCCAAGGCACATCATTAGCCATAAACAAATGCGACAGTTATCAATAAAGAAAGTCTCTCCCATGATAGATGTACGGCAAACCACACAACATTTCTTCCGTATCTACTTCAGAAAATACAATTTTACTTTCTCTTGCCTATATGAATATATAGGAAGGAAAGTATTGTTTTCATGTCGATTTTTAAAAATTGAGTTTTCACCGGATCTATACGTTTTCAGACCCCCCGAACACAAATAAACTGGTTTTTAGCGATTGGTCCAACCTAGACCAACCCACCGGGTTGGTCTAGAGGTAAAGTCGTCGCCAAAATCAGCTGCCAAAACAGCCGATGTTCGGAGACGAAGGTTCCTGGTTAAAATCCTAGTAAAAGTTAGTTACTTTTATACGGATCTGAATACTAGACAGTGGTTGTTGGTGTACTTTGATCGTTGGGGTTCAATTAACCATACTCTCTCAGTCTGTAGAAGACTACACAGTCTCATTAACACGCCATACACATCATTCTCATCTGATTGGGTCATGTGGTTGCTTATTGTTCTCAATTGAACAGATTGCAACGTACACTAATTAGGAAAAATTTAGCGATTGGTGTATGTGTGTGCGTGAGAAAATATCTCAAGAACGGAACATCGTACGAAATTGAAACTTAAGATAAACTTAACGCTTGTAGCAGATTGTTTAAACTTATTAATTACTCAGAACAAATAAAAAACTCATCTGCACTGATCGGTAACCACCTACCGACCAACATATTTTTTATTCTTCCTCTTTAAACTTTTAATTGTTATAAAAAATTTTTTTAATTTATTTGTCATAAATATTATATCATATTTAAATTTAGAAAAATAAATAACATTTATTTTTAGTAAATTCAATAACATTTACTTTGAAAATTTTTTATTTTTATACAGTACTAGAATAAATGACATGTTTTACAATAATGAAACCTCAAAACTGCTGCTACACGCTAAAAACATGTTTTTGGATTCAGGGGGTTAGAAAACGAGTATATCCGGTGAAAACTTGATTTCTTAAAATCGACATAAAAACAATACTTTCCTTCCTATTCTACTCATACAGACAAGAGAAAATTAAAAGAAGGATGCTTGACTGTAGGGTACATAAGCTCGGATGGTGACGAAGAAGGAGGAGGAAAAGAAGGAGGAGGTGGAGGAGAAGAAGAAGGAGGAGAAGGAGAAGAAGGAGGAGGAGAAATAGAAGGTGGAGTAGGAGGAGGAGGAGGAGGAGGAGGAGAAAAGGAGGAGGAGAGAAAGAGGAAGTGAAGGGAGAGAAGAGGGTGAGCATGGGGAGATAAAAGAAGAAAGCCTATATGAAAGTCGACCTGCTATTTAATTTACCTACCGATGTTCCCATTGGAAAGTAAGCGATTACTGTACGTGCAGTAGCCAAGTTCAAAGGTTATTAAATTTACCAAATTTTATAAATGACCGTTTTCATTTATTTACTCCTGCTATTGAATTAAGTAATCTACTGGTAATTTGATGAATAAAATTCAGTAAATGGTGTATTTTGTCTATAACATAAGGCTGGAGTAGTTTTACTAATTAATATGCTTTTCACGGTTGATGATCTCTGCTGTTCCATACATTTAGACCAATAATCAGAACGTTTGCCAGCGTTGTCAGATTGTACCTGACAAACATTACGCGCGCATGCGTATAAAAGCCGCAATAGTTCACTCTCGTCTTGCATCTCACATACTGAACACATCGATTATAGAGCGCGTTAATATGCCATAATGTATAATATAATCAGCTGATTGTATATTTATAGGTTGTATTGTAATTGAAAGACCAAAAACATGGCTGACGAAATATTTAACTGAGCTACAAGAGCAAGTATTGGCAATGTAGTTGGTGGCAAGTGATTGGCTAGCTATAAAGTGGGTGGGTGGGGGGCTCATCACCCTTGAACAAATAGTATAGCCTAAAGGTGTGCATTAGGCTATCATTATTGACATACAGTTCAGCCATTCTTAGTTTGCTCCTACTGTCAACAAACCAAAGCCACCTACTACAAGGTGCTCGCTAGAGTCCACCACTTTACGGATGTCGTATTCCTATGAAGTTAACTATCTTTTAAATTATAAGTACTTAAAACTTCAGTCATGATATGATTTAGGCCTAACAATTTCATTTATAATAATACTTTTAAAAGTATTTTGTTGTTACTTTTTAATCAGCGTGTACAGTAATGTCTCGTTATCCGCGGTGGTTACGTTCCGGAGGGTTACCGCGGTTAATGATACCTTATATGAACGAAAAGATGGGGGTTAGGTTCTAAATGTAAAGTCCTGTAGTCGTTTTAAGTGTTTGATAGTTTTAGGAACATTTTACCATTATTATAATCTATGAATATTTAATAAATACAGTAATGTACGCATAAAAAATTTAAGTTGTTTTAAAATAGTTAGTTATGGCTGTTTGTTTCTTTTTCTTTTCAAACTCCTTGTGAACTTCTTCGTATGGTATCATCAGCTTGGTTTTTTCTTACAAAAACGTGTGAAAAATCGATTTTTAAGATTTCAGTGTTATTATGCATTTTACGACAAAAGTATACATAATCAAATTTATAGGAAATTAAACGATCTACAACTTTTATTTAGAGCATTTTTCTTTACAGAACCTAGTTTAGCGTGAAATAGTGATTTTCCGTATTTTTAAACCAAACTGAGGTCGTTTTTTATTTTCCGTCTTTCACTCATGATTAAAATAAGGTTATGTTTTTTCAGGTTAGTTTTGTTGTTTATTTTTAATGTTTTTTTACTAATGTTAGGTTATATTGGTAATTATTTGCATTGGAAAGAGAAAGTTGTATGAGTGTTTCACACCAGATTTGATGTTTGTTTTTCACTTAGATTTTAATGTTATGTACAAAAATAACCATTCATTTCCAATTAAGAATCGTTTAAATGTAATTACACGTGTGTAAGTGTAAGTGGATAGATGAGATAATTATGAACATTTAGTTGCGCTTGTGACTGTGAAAATGGAATCCACGCATAATAAATCATAAACTGTATTAATATAAATTACATTATAATGTATTAGAGTGTGTGTTTGTGCAGAGTGTATACCTAATGTTGAAATTGACTGAGCATGAAACTAGTGTTAAAAGTGCAAATAACAATTTAATTGCGTAGTCTACGGCCTACATGATCGCATGTTCAATGAACATGTTCCGCTACTTACTTCACCATGCTCGTAGCGTAGTCGGCTGTTATTATTTTCATAGTAGGCCCAACACTTTTCACATTAAACTAACAAATAAACCCACCGGGTTGGTCTAGAGGTAAAGTCGTCGCCAAAATCAGCTGTTTAACAACTGATTTTCGGAGACAAAGGTTCCTGGTTCAAATCCTAGTAAAATAACTAGTAACTTTTATACGGATTTGAATACTAGACAGGGGTTGTTGGTGTAGTTTGATGGATGGGGTTCAATTAACCATACTCTGTAAGTCTGTACAAGACTACACAGTCTCATTTACACGTCACACACATCATCCTCATCTGATTGGGTGATGGGGTTGCTTATTGTTCTCAATTGAACAGATTGCAACGTACACACATTAGGGACTAAAAAAAAAAACTAACAAAAATCACTCACTTTTTTTAAATCCCATCTTCCAAATCAGTCAATAAATAAATTTTCCAAAAAATTTGTAAGTTTTAGTTTTTCTAAAATAAAACCAATTTCCGATGAAAATAGTAGGTGTAAAACTACTACAGTTATGTTGTTTAGGTGATGAGCCTGTAGGCTGGTTTGAACCTGTAGAGGTTTTACTAAGTAACAACTAGGAGTCAGGTGGTTTACCACTGCGACAACTCACTCAGTGGAAAAGTATGCTTATCAGCATGCCAGGAGGCCCTCTGAAAAGCACATATTTTCCACTCTGCAAATGACATTTTCACTTCATTCACCACAGGGTCTTGCTGTATAATGAAATTCATTACTTTCAGAGGAGATAACTCTGATTAGTGTCACAGTACAACTCTCCCTTTTCTCTTCTTAAATGATTCACTCATTTAACTGGCTGACCATGTGACAAGAAACACAACTATTTATTTTAGCCCTGCAACTAACAGATTGAGTGTAAATAGTTTGACACTCCATCTGTCTGTTATGGGCAACTATAGTTATAACGGGTGTTTTATTAAGGACGCAACCCTGAATATAAGAAGATAGAAGTAAATAGATAGAAGTACATTGGTAAATTTTCTGTCCCCCAATCGGTATGTTGGCAACAGTGTACTCAAAGCCAACTACTAAGACAGTTAAAATGTTCCAGTCAACCATTAGTGTGGTAACAGCAGTCGTTTCGTTATATTGTGTCACCAATGGTTTTTTCCAAGGAACAACCGGGTGTTTTATTAAGAACGCAACCCTGATTATAAGAAGATAGAAGTAATACATGGGTAAATTTTCTGTCCCCCAATCGGTATGTTGGCAACAGTGTACTCAAGGCCAACTACCTAACACAGTTAAAATATTCTAGTCAATCATTAGTGTGGTAACAGCAGTCGTTTCGTTATATTGTGTCACCAATGGTTTTTTCCAAGGAACAAGCGGGTGTTTTATTAAGGACGCAACCCTGATTATAAGAAGATAGAAGTAATACATGGGTAAATTTTCTCTCTCCCAATCGGTATGTTGGCAACAGTGTACTCAAGACCAACTACCAAAGACAGTTATTTTGTTCCAGTCATGCATTAGTGTGGTGACAGCAGTCGTTTCGTTATATTGTGTCACCAATGGTTTTTTTCCAAGGAAGAACCGGGTGTTTTATTAAGAACGCAATCCTATGTTAAAAGCCACAATCTACGGCATATTTTTATTTTGCGTACCTACTTTACAAATTATTATTAATTAATCTAAATTATTATTTTACAAATGAAAAGCAAATTGCAATGAAAACATTGTATCACTTCTATCTTCTTATAATCAGGGTTGCGTTCTTAATAAAACTCCCGGTTCTTCCTTGGATAAAACCATTGGTGACACAATATAACGAAACGACTGCTGTCACCACACTAATGCTTGACTGGAACATTTTAACTGTGTTAGGTAGTTGGCCTTGAGTACTTACCGATTGGGGGAGAGAAAATTTAACCATGTATTGCTTCTACCCTCTTATAATCAGGGTTGCGTCTTTAATAAAACACCCGTTATTTATTTATTTCCCATTACTACCGAAAATTGCCGGTAACAGGAAGTGGAATGTTAATTTTTTGCATTCGATCTGCTGCTAGTTCTAGGGCTAGAAAAAATGGTTATGTTTCTTATCACATGGTCACCCAATTATATGACTGAACTATTTAAGAACAGAAGAGGTAGAGGTGTACTGTGACACGGTAATAAGAGTCATCTCCTCTCCGAGTAATCAATTTCATAATACAGGTAGTGTATGTGGTGAATAAAGTGAAGTGAAGGGGTGTCATTTGCAGGGAGGAAAGTAAGTGCTTTTCAGAGGGCCTGGCATGCTGATAAGCAAACTCTTTCAAATCAGTGAGGAAGGCAATTGTAAACCACCTCATTCCTCGTGTTTTCTAATTGAAACCTCTAGAGATTCAAACCAGCCTTTTGGCTGTTCACTTAAACAAATTTTTTTTCAAAAAGCTGATCTATTGAGACCGCCTCCATGGTGCAGTGGTTAACGTGCTGGACTTCAAAACTAAAGATCGTGTGTTCGATTCCCGGGCCAGGTTCAGAAAATAATAATTGACAGCGGTCAGTAATCGGCAAGAAAATGATACTAACAATAAATTAATAATTTAAATGTAACTTATAAAAAATGACAATAATTATGTTGTATTGTATAACTGTATTTTCTGTAGAGATAAACACACACACACACACACACACACACACACATGTTACGTGTTAGATGTGTGGTAATGTAACGGGTCTCCTCCATCCTCGATCGGACGAGTATCTGAGAGAGCCAGATGCCACCACTAGACTTGGCTCTCGACTCGGTTGAAGCCGACTGCCTAATATACACTTCACTTCACTAAAGTCTAGCCGCTTTCAAAATAAACAAATACAGTAGAGCGTCAAAAATCCGGAACGTCGAAAATCTGGATTCAATTCTAGCGAAAAATTGGAATTAATTTATCGTAGGTTGTTGTTGTTTAAGTGATGAGCCTGTAGGCTAGTTTGAACCTGTAGAGGTTTTACTAAGTACAACGAGGAGTGAGGTGGTTTACCATTGCCACAACTCACTGAGTGGAAAAGTACACTTATCAGCATGCCGGGCCCTCTGAAAAGCACATATTTTCCACTCTGTAAATGACAACTTCACTTCATTTACCACAGGGTCTGGCTGTACAATGAAATTCATTACTTTCAGAGGAGATAACTCTGATTAGTGTCTTTTACATCTCTACCGCTTCTGTTCTTAAATGATTCAGTCATTTAATTGACTGACCATGTGATAAGAAACAGAACTATTTATTTTAGCCCTCCAACGAACAGATTAAGTGTAAATAATTTGACACTCCACCTGTCTGTTATGGGCAGTATCGTAGGTTACTGCAGTTCAAACATCCATTAGTGATTTTTTTAAAAAGTCGAACAAACAGTAAATAGTAAGTAACGCTGTATACATGTTGTAATTGTCTTTTAAAGCATTGTCTATTGCACAAATTAAATTAATTGTCTTAAATCAAAATAATAAGAGTTCTTTGAGCACAATATGGCACCAAAGCTTATTATGTATCACTCTTTTATATGTACAATTACAAATTTCGTTAAATAAAAATTAGTTCTTTATACATAACATATTTCGTAGTTTTACTTACCCGCTTCACATTTCTATTAACAAATCATGTTTGCACATAGTCGAATTTAGTTACTGTACTTTTCTTACTTTGAAGACGTCTACTGGCAATTTTATCGGGTGTTCCGATAATCCAGATAATTTGATAATCCGGATGGCGTCCGGTCCCAATTAATCCGGATTATTGACGCTCTACTGTACATTAATATGACAAACCGCACACTCATGTGCTACCACTGCCACTGCTACTTCACATTTATTTTTAATTTTCAAATAAAAAGTACCCAGTTTTCACCCGGTGTTCAATTAGTGTGCTTTGTAAACGTCTGTTACTTTACCCAAGCTTTATAATCGATTTTTTTAAGATTTCGGCCTTAGTATGCATTTTACGACAAAAAATTATACATTAAAATTTATAGAAAATTAAAAGATCTACAACTTTTATTTAAAGAATTTTTCTCTACAGAGCCTAGTTTATCGTGAAAGAGTGATTTTCCGTATTTTTAAGCCAAACTGAGGTGAGGTTTAAAATTTTTTATTTAAGAGTTTTTTTGTTTATTTCTAATGATTTATTACTAATATTAGGTTATATTTGTCATTACTTGCATTAGCAAGAGAAAGTTGTGTGAGTGTTTCACACCAGATTTTTTTTTTCATTTAAATTTAAATGTTTTCCAAGCAGCTGAGTTTAGCCGGACAACGCTCCTCGGTTAACGTTGCACTCTTCTACACACCAATATATAGGAAGGAAAGTATTGTTTTCATGTCTATTTTAACAAATACAATATTCACCCAAATATACACCTAAACAGACCTCCTGAACCTAAAAAACATGTTTTTAGCGATTGGTCTGTGTGTAAGTGTGTGCGTGCGTGCGCGCGCGTGTGTGTGTGTGTGTGAACAGAATATCTCAAGAACGGAACATCGTGCGAACTTGAAACTTGAAACTTAAGTTACATACCACTACCGGACCCGACACGAACATTTTCATCAAAATCAGTCAACCGGAAGTAGTAGTTTATTCGTGTCATTTTTTACTTTTTTGCGATTTTCTCAAAAACTGGTCCTACGATTTTTTTTAAAATCGCCTTATTTACTAAACTTTTTATGCTCTATAAGATAGGGTAGGCGCCATGTTTGCTGACATTCTTGGTGAGGCTGTTTTCACGTAAAACAATTGTTTTTTTTTAAGATTGCGGCTTTAATATGCATTTTAGCGCAAAAATTTTTATAATAAAAGTTGTAGAAAATTTAAAATTCTTCAACTTTTATTTCAAATATTCCTTTTGTATATCACTTAGTTTAGCGGTAATTAGCAATTTTTTTTTCTCACGAAAAGTGTGAAAAATCGATTTTTTTAAGATTTCGGCCTTAGTAACTATGCATTTTACGACAAAAGCGTATATAATCAAATTTATAGGAAATTGAAAGATCTACAACTTTTATTTCAAACATTTTTTTCTACAGAGCCTAATTTAGCGTGAAAGAGTGATTTTCTGTATATTTAAGCAAAACTGAAGTTGATTTTCCTTTTGTGTCTTTCACTCATGATTACAATAAGGTTATGTTTTTTGAGGTTAGTTTTTTTGTTTATTTCTAATGTTTTATCACTAATGTTAGGTTATACTGGTCATTATTTGCACTGGCAAGAGAAAGTTGTGTGAGTGTTTCATAGCAGATTTTTTTTTCATTTAAATTTAAATGTTTTCCAAGCAGCTGAGTTTAGCCGGGCAACGCTCCTCGGTTAACGATGCACTGTACTAAACAACAATATTACAACCGATTTCAAAAATCAAAGAAATCGTTAACATTTTTTTTTTAATAAATATATTTTAAGTACGTACTTTTTCTAATAATACTAATTCCATTTATATTCTCACGACTAAGCGACTTTATGTCGGATTGGCAAGAGTTGAAAGCGGAGAAAAGAAAAGCGATTTAGTTAATTGGCAGAGGGTAAGAAAACCACAAACATTGTTCATAAACAAGTATAAAATGAAATCCTAATTAAATTAATTCTATTAGAAGCCGTGAGGTGCAGGGAGCGGAGGGGGTTTGTTATTTAATAAAATTAATGGATTTTCACAGTGAATGGTAGGCGGGAGAGTAAGTAAGCGATGTTTACCGACGCGCGCACTCAACACAAACCGATCGTTTATGGGCAGATATCGGCAACTGGAGTAGCCGGACCAGTGCCAGTCTATCGGGACAAGTGAATTTTACCTGTTGGTCCAACGTAACCATTAATGGAGACACACACACACACACACACACACACAGACACAGCCATAGAGTTGCTAATTAACCGGAATATGCCGTTAAAATGGCAGCCACCACCAATCGTACACACCGTAACGCAACATTCACACAAACGCCAAATGGTCATCCTCATCCTCTATTTTTACCCTTTCCTCGTCACTAAATCATAAATTTGAGCGTAAATCATAAATCAGAAATTTGGGCGTTTAAATTGAAAATTGGCCAATAACAGACAGGTGGAGTGTCAAATTATTTACACCCAATCTATTCGTTGCTGTGTCACCCTTTTTGTTTCGAGCGATACAAAAGGATCGCTACAAAACAAAATTGGCATAGGGAAACAAAAGAAACTCCAACAGGAGAGACTGCGGTGATGTGACGGTAAAAATAAACCAAAAAAATAAATTAGTAAAAGAATTTAATTAAAAAATATTAAATTTATAGAAAAAATACTTAATGGATACGGTTACATTTGTTTTTGAGTAAACGCAGAAAAGTTACACAGGTGATTAAATGTAAATAAGCATAGATAGCCAAAATTTATAAAAAAGAGCTCAATAGGATTGGCATGCCATTTTACTGGATCCAGTTTAAAAAAAAATTTTTAATAATAAGAAAAGATTAATAATTAATAATAATAATCATTATTAATAGAAATGAAACAATAAAATTGATATTCAATCATAATAGGCCATTTAAATGACAGATAATATTTTAAAAAAAATTAATTTAAAAAAAGAGCATAACTAGTATAGCTTTAAGAGATTATTACAATTAATTTCAAAAAATTTCATAAGAAGACAATTGAAAAACGTTTAACCAAAGCAGGTTAGACAAAATCAAAGTTCACAATTTTCATAAAAAATTAGAACTTGTTTTTAACATATTATGTTTTACAAAATTAAAAGGTAAGTTATTTGTATTACGCAGCATAATTTAACAAACTTAAATTAAATTTTAGAAAATCATTATATAACAAATTACAAAATAATAAAGGATTTTAAGTATATTTAAATGTATAAAAATAATGGAAGCTTCATAAATAGTTTTTTAATTTTTTAAAGACGAGTAGAAGCATTCCTTCCAGAAATAGAGTTATCGGGTGACATAGGAAAATTCAGACATGTTAACGTTCGCCCAAACTTGATTAAATTCATCCCAAACTGGGTGTAATCAGCCCCACACTGGGTCTTAAATGCATCCTAAACTTGGTTATAAATCCATTCCCAACTTGGTTTTAAATGCTCCCTGAACTTGGTCTTAAATGCTCCCTGAACTTGGTCTTAAATGCTCCCTGAACTTGGTCTTAAATGCTCCCTGAACTTGGTCTTAAATGCTCCCTGAACTTGGTCTTAAATGCTCCCTGAACTTGGTCTTAAATGCTCCCTGAACTTGGTTATAAATCCATTCCCAACTTGGTTTTAAATGCTCCCTGAACTTGGTCTTAAATGCTCCCTGAACTTGGTCTTAAATGCTCCCTGAACTTGGTCTTAAATGCTCCCTGAACTTGGTCCCTGCAAAGAGCAGAAAAACCTGGACTTAGAAAAATGAGGGCAACCGCAAAACACAAAAATAAAAAGGTAGCTAAAGCCCACCGGCACAACAAGAGAAAAATTTAAAAAAATTTAACAGTGCGCTTTAAGGAAAGCTTAGAATTCAATTTAAAAAAAAATTTAGTTACCCAAAGGGTTTACAAAATTTACAAAATTTTAAAATAAATCATTTTCGGCTTCAATGGGTTTTAACTACAAAATAAAAGAGAAGAACTTACCGATACACGGGAAAGCAAAATGGTCAAGCAAAAACCAGGCGACATAACGCACCCCGAAAAAACTCAAAATGAAATACGGCACAAGTAAGCAGAGAACACGTCCGGCGACATGACCATTTGCTGCAAGAAGGAAGAGCGAAACAAAAATCACTCAAAAGGAAAACTCGGGTCTGACGTCACGGGTCTCCCCCCAACAAGTTAACCAAAAGGAGAACCGAAACGGCAGATAAGGCAGATGACAGCGACGGTAGTATAGAAGCCTAGAAGAGCAAATCAATTAAGAGATAACAAATTAACGTCGACAGAGCAGATAACGAAAATTAATACAATTAGAACAATGCAAGGAAGAAATAATTTAAAATAAATTGTAACATTGAAAATAAAATGTTACAGCTGGGCTAAAATAAATAGTTGTGTTTCTTATCACATGGTCACGCAATTAAATGAGTGAATCATTTAATAAGAGAAGAGGTAGAGGTGTACTGTGACACTAATCAGAGTTATCTCGTCTGAAAGAAATGAATTTCGTTATACAGCCAGACCCTGTGGTGAATGAAGTAAAAGGTTTCATTTGCAGAGTGGAAAATATGTGCTTTTCAGAGGGCCCGGCATGCTAAAAAGCATACTTTTCTACTCAGTGAGTTGTGGTAATGGTAAACCACGTGACTCCTCGATTTACTTAATAAAACCTCTACAGGTTCAAACCAGCCTACAGGCTGATCACCTAAACAACAACAAAAATTGAAAATGTAAGTGTGGTCGAGTCGTGGACAGCCCAGTAACATAATAGAACTTAAAGTTATGTTACTTAGCAGCTGTACCCCGACTTCCATCAAAACATTACTATAGTTCAGCCCTCCTTAATTTGGTCCTCCTCCTCCTCCTACTGTCAACAAACCAAAGCCACCTACTACAAGGTGCACGCTACACTCCACTACTTTATGAATCTCGTATTCCTATTAAAATAACTATTTTTTAAATTATAAGTACTTACAGTACTAAAAACATCAGTCATGATATGATGTAGGCCTAACAATTTCATTAATAAAAATACTTTAAAAGTATTTCGTATTTAAATACTTTTGAAAGAATTTGGTTGTTACTTTTTAATCAGCTGCTACTCATTTTAATATAATGCGCATGCTCAGTGACGTCATTATTTGTTTACATTAGGAGCAAACTAAGAAAGGCTTTACTTTACTTTATTTTTAACTAGCATGCCCCGTCGCGGCTTTCCACGCGAAAAATGGTGTAGTCACTTTTTTTTAAATATGTAGCCGAAATTGTGTAGCTGCTAGATCAAAAATTAAAGCAATTAAAAGATCACTCACCAATTAAAAGAAAATTAAAACAAATTAAATAAACACGAAACTTTACTTTTATAAAATACTCAACAATACAAAATCGTATCTACATAATAAAACAGAATAAAATTATCATGTGATGTTGTCACCAGCTGATCCTTAGCACCACGTCCCTATTTGCTATATCATATCACTTTATTTATGACAAATCATATCAGCTGGTTTAAAAGCACCACATTATCTAACCTCATAAAAGCCTTAATGTAGGATATAAACATTATTTTCAACCGTTTAGGGCTAACTATTGAAGGGTTTTCAATAGCCTAAAACCTGCACGGGCATCATAGTTACAACATAAAAAACTTTTTTTTTGTAATCCCTAGCGTGTGTACGTTGCAATCTGTTGAATTGAGAACAATAAGCAACCCCATGACCCAATGAGATGAGGATGATGTGTATGACGTGTAAATGAGACTGTGTAGTCTTCTACAGACACACTCACTGAGTATGGTTAATTGAACCCCAACCATCAAAGTACACCGGTAACCACTGTCTAGCATTTAAATCCGTATAAAATTAACTACCTTTACTGGGATTCGAACCAGGAACCTTCGTCTCCGAAAATCAGCTGTTAAAGAGCTGATTTTGGTGACGACTTTACCTCTAGATTAACCCGGTGGGTTATAAAAAACTGCATGAAAATTGGTTCAGTAATTTAGGAGATGAAGAGGAACATACACGCACACATACATAGAAATATATCTGCCCATAACAGACAGGTGGAGTGTAAAATTATTTACACACAATCTGTTCAGTGCAGGGCTAAAATAAATAGTTCTGTTTCTTATTATAAATGGTCAGCCAATTAAATGAGTGAATCATTTAATAAGAGAAGAGGTAGAGGTGTACTGTGACACTAATCATAGTTATCTCCCCTGAAAGTAATGGATTTCATTATACAGTTGGACCCTGTGGTGAATGAAGTGAAAGTGTCATTTGCAGAGTAAAAAATATATGCTTTTCAGAGGGCCTGGCATGCTGATAAGTGTACTTTCCATTCAGTGAGTTGTGGCAATGGTAAACCACCTCACTCCTCGATTTACTTAGTAAAACCTCTTCAGGTTCAAACCAGCCTACAGGCTGATCACCTAAACAACAATGATAAATTATAGCCAGTAGTTTTGATTTTAATTTTCTGGGTTGACTACCCGCTTAAACGGCCAATTCAAATGACTTTTTAATGCGGTACCTGTAAGTACCGACGCGTCGGTCACTGAGGGATAGATTAAGTAACTTTGCACGACAGAAATACTTGTTTCATGTATAATACTAACGCTATAAGTAATACTGTGTTAGTTAAGTAGGTATGTATAATTTTTAAAGAGATCAATTAGATAGAGAAGTTGGACGGACGGACGACGTTAGTCCGCTTTCACAAAATCAACTGGCTCACTCACGCACACCTCTTAACTTCTCTTCCAACAAACACACTATCCGGCTACAAATATTTATTTATCATACAAATACCTTTTTAATTGTTACAATAACAAGTTTCGCTCTGAATTAGAAATTTATTTATTTATTTTTTCTTTCTTTCTTTTTTTTTATTAAAAACAAATTACTGTATTGGACTATCTCACATTCCAACGTTTTTGCTTGTAACCCCTACCTACATTTATCTAGACAATAAGTACGCTTTGCGCACTGCAGTAGGCCTACCTCTTGCCTCTTGCCTCTTGCCTCTTGCCTCTTGGAATGTCTTGTGCACTGAACGGAAACTCAAACTGAACTGGTGAATATTTTTTTTTACTATAATATAAAGAGCCTTACATTTTGTGTAGACAATTATAAATGCAACCATTGCAGAGTATAATAAAATCTAATTAATCAACTAAAAGCAATTAGACTATTCTGGTATAAAGTATATATTTTATTTTGACATCAAAATAATATATCGGAAAAGTAAAAATAGGTACAGTCCAGCCTCTCTTAGTTTGCTCCTAATGTAAACAAATATTGACGTCACTGAGCATGCGCATTATATCAAAATGTGTACACGTTGATTAAAAAAAAACAACAAAATACTTTCAAAAGTAATTTTATAAACGAAATTGTTAGGCCTACATCATATCACTGCCCATAACAGACAGGTGAAGTGTCAAACTATTTACACTCAATTTGTTCGTTGCAGGGCTAAAATAAATAGTTGTGTTTCTTATCACATGGTCAGCCAATTAAATGACTGAATCATTTAAAAACAGAAGCGGTAGAGATGTAAAAGACACTAATCAGAGTTACCTCCTCTCAAAGTAATGAATTTCATTGTACAGTTGGACCCTGTGATGAATGAAGTGAAGGTGTCATATGCAGAGTGGAAAATATGTGCTTTTCAGAGGGCCCGGCATGCTGATAAGCGTACTTAAGTACTTTAAGTGCTTATAATTTAAAAAAATAGTTAACTTAATAGGAATGCGACATCCGTAAAGTGGTGGACTCTAGCGTGCACCCTGTAGTAGGTGGCTTTTGTTTGTTGACTGTAGGAGCAAACTAACAACGGCTGAACTGTAGTGATTTTATATTATGCCGATTACTCATTGATTGTGTGTCTTCATCAAGAGTACAGGTGTATTAGTACTTTTTCAGCACACTATACAAAGTACATGACCCCACTTTACCAGTGTCGGAGAGCAAAGATGTATTACAGAAGCTTCTATTGATATTACATAGGCCTATGGTGCTGTTGTTTAGGTCAACAGCCGAAGGGGTGGTTTGAACCTCTAGAGGTTTTACTAAGTAAAATGAGGAGTCAGGTGGTTTACCATTGCCTTCCTCACTGAATGGAAAAGTACGCTTATCAGCATGCCAGGCCCTCTGAAAAGCACATATTTTCCACTCTGCAAATGACAACTTCACTTCATTCACCACAGGGTCCAACTGTATAATGAAATTCATTACTTTCAGAGGAGATAACTGTGATTAGTGTCACAGTACACCTCTACCTCTTCTCTTCTTAAATGATTCATTCACTTAATTGGCTGATCATGTGATAAGAAACACAACTATTTATTTTAGCCCTGCAACTAACAGATTGAGTGTAAATAATTTTACACTCCACCTGTCTGTGATGGGCAGAGGCCTATGGTATAACTAAATAATTTAACATTTATTGTCACTTAAAAGAATGAACAAGTAGGTAAGATTGGTTAAAATATCTCGACGAATGGAACATGATACTTAGGTACGCCAACCATAAGGAGAACCGACACAAACATTTTCATCAAAATCGGTCAACAAAAAGTAGTAGTAGTTTATTCCAGTGGTTTTTCAGTCTTTTGCAATTTTCTCACAAACAGCTACTTCAATTTTTTACTTTCTCTTGCCTATATGAATATAGGAAGGAAAGTATTGTTTTCATGTCCATTTTAACAAAAATACACTCTTCACCAGAATATACACGTAAACAGATCCCCTCAACCCACACAACAATATGTTTCTACCTATTGGTGCGTGTGTGTGTACAGAATATTTCAAGAAAAAAACATCATACGAACTTGAAACTTGAAACTTAAGTTACATACCACTACCGGACGCGACAGGAACATTTTCATCAAAATCGGTAAACCGGAAGTAGTAGTTTATTGGTGTAATTTTTAATTTTTTTGCGATTTCCTCAAAAACGGGTCATATGATATTTTTAAAAATCGCCTGGTTTACTAAATTTTTTATGCTCTAGAAGATAAGGTAGGCGCAATGTTTGCTGAAATTCTTGGAGAGGCTGTTTTTCACGTAAAAAAATTGTTTTTTTAATATTGCGGCTTTAATATGCATTTTAGCGCAAAAATTTATAAGAAAAAATGTAGAGAATTTAAAATCCTACAACTTTTATTACAAACATTTTTTTGTATAACGCTTAGTTTAGCGGTAATTAGCAATTTTCTGTTTTTTCTCACGAAAACGTGTGAAAAGTTGATTTTTTTTAAGATTTCGGCCTTAGTATTTATTTTATGACAAAAGTGTATATAATCAAATTTATAGAAAATTAAAAGATCTACAACTTTTATTTAGAGCATTTTTCTCTACAGAGATTAGTTTAGCATGAAAGAGTGATTTTTCCGTATTTTTAAGCCAAACTGAGGTTGATTTTCATTTTGCGTCTTTCATATGTGATTAAAATTAGGTTATGTTATTATAGGTATTTTTTTGTTTATTTCCAATGTTTTATTAATAATGTTAGGTTTACTGTTAATTATTTGCATTGGCAAGAGAAAGTTGTGTGAGTGTTTCACACCATATTTTTTTCGTCATTTTGCGGATTATCCGCGGCACTCGTGCCACCCAATTCCGGAGATAATCGGGAGTTGACTGTATTTCATTTCTAGCCGTGGAACTAACAAATCGACTGAAAATAATGTAACAGTCAACCTGCCTGTTAGGCACCCGGCAAATATTTACTCGATGAACACATAACACCCGAACGAGAGAGTTAAAGCCAGTTTTTCATTAACCGATTAAAACGTGTAGAGAAACCGGGAAAACCTGGAAGAACAACAAACCAGCTTATTTAATATGTGACATAACTAATGGTATAGTCCGGAGCATAAAAAATTTATACAGTTTCATCAAGCATTTGTTCACTTTGGCCTGTCTACAGGAGAAATAAAAACAAGAATTGTGGCGGTGTGTGTGTGTGTGTGTGTGTGTGTGCGTGTGTCGGTAGTTGTCCTCTATAACTGTACAACTGTAATCGGAATAGGCTATATCACAGTTTAACAACTTCACTTCTTCCTTTTAAAAATATTGTTCTTTATTTAATCGATTTAATTTTATTCTTTTATGTAATAACCAGACTGTACTCTGTTTGACCTGTCTCTATTACGACTCCACTGCCTACTACATCTTATATCTGCTCTTTTCCACTTATCGCATTCATTTAAACAGCTTGTTCCGCAACGCGAAAATAAACAAAACGTACATTAGGACATACGTCCTATTTCGCTTCTCTCTCGCGCTCTCTCTCTCTCACACACACACACACACACAAAAACACACACACACTCTCTCTTTCTCTCTCTCACTCCCTCTCTCTTTATCTCTCTCTCACTCCCTCTCTTTTATCTCTCTCTCGCACACACACTCTCTCTCTCTTTTATCTCTCTCTCGCTCTCTCTCTCTCTCTCTTTGGCCGCCATTTTGTTCTTCTCGATGAAACGGGTCAACATTTTTATTAAAATTAAGCTCAGCCAAGCCCACTACCACATCCTGCAAAGTTAAAAAGCTTGAAAACTATTTTTTTAATTTTCAAAATTACTACTTTCATTAGCTTTTATTTGTTATCGGGAACTGTACATTGTTGACAACTACCCAATTTGATCGCTGCTGCTTTTTACTGTATTTATTTTCTTGACGTGGTTTAGACATGAGTTTGAACAGGGATCCCCGGTAGAGTTTGTTCATGGATGGCTGTCAGCTGGTCACCATACAAAGTCGCTTGCCCAACCGGTGTTACTTAACAAATAATAGCAACTTACTACCAGCTGACTGGCTGGGCTGGCCCGAAGGCCAAAATGACTTGAAATTCAATTTTTTTTTTTTTAAATTCCTAATTTGTGTACGTTGCAATCTGTTCAATTCAGAACAATAAGCAATTCCATGACCCAATGAGATGAGGATGATGTGTAAATGAGGTGTAGTCTTGTACAGACCCAGGCCGACCATTCCAGAGAGAGTATGGTTAATTGAACCCCAACCATCAAAGTACACCTCCAACCACTGTCTAGTATTCAAATCCGTATAAAAGTAACTACCTTTACTGGGATTTGAACCAGGAACCTTCGTCTCCGAAAATCAGCTGTTAAACAGCTGATTTTGGCGACGACTTTACCTCTAGACCAACCCGGTGGGTTGAAATTTAAATGGCAGTTAAAAAAATCATTTTGAATACTTAGATAATTATTAAATAGCTATACTACAATAGGCCTATTACAAAAAAAGAGCTTCACGGCAAAAATCTAATCTGAAATAGTGGTGCAGGTGCATCGGCCTACAATCAAAGTGCATCGTGTAGCCGATTAACGCACAAAGTAAACAGTTTCCTTAGACAGTAATCTCTCTTTAGTCCGGCACTTTCGACACTCAGGTGATGCCGGATTACCGAATGTGGGTATTTTTTTACAAGTTAACTTATTATACAGTTGAGCCGTTGTTAGTTTGCTCCTACTGTCAACAAACAAAAGCCACCTACTACTACAGGGTGCACGCTAGAGTCTGCGACTTTATGGATGTATTCCTATTAAGTTAACTACGTCTTAAATTATAAGCACTTAAAGTACTAAAAACATCATTCATGATATGATGTAGGCTTAAAAATTTCATTTATAAAAATACTTTTGAAAGTATTTTTTATTTGAATACTTTTGAAAGTATTTTGTTGTTACTTTTAAATCAGCGTGTACACATTTTGATATAATGTGCATGCTGAGTGACGTCATTATTTGTTTACATTATGAGCAAACTAAGAGAGGCTGGAGTTTATAGATCATTAATAAATTAAGTAGTTATAATAATGTTCTAGCTGCAAGTTTTATTAGTCTACTATCAACGCCCGCTCGCTTCGCTTCACAGCAGCTAATGTAGGCCTCATTAAATTATTTCAAACCTCTCTATATAAAATATTTGTGGTTTTGTTTCCCTGTGGTAGCAAAATAAATTGTTTTTTCGCACTTCCAGCTCTAGAAAGTCCGACATAAAGTTGTCGATGAGTGAAGGAAGCACTCTTGTCTCAAATCGATGCCCACCGTTTTAAATGTTTCTCCCTGTGTAGTTTAACAGAATTGAATAGAATGCATAGAAGAATACCGATGGAAAAGAAACAGACAGTTGATATATGGCTGAGATAAGAGACAGTAATATGTGGGTGCGGTATGCAGAGTACTTGGAAATACGAGAGGTACCCAAAAGAAACCGGAATTATTTTTTAAAACTATTTATTTTTAATTTTTTTACAAAAGAACCTTATCCCCTTCAAAATACTCTCCATTACAACTAATACATTTGTCCCACCGGTGCTTCCACTGTTCAAAACATTTTTTGTACTCCTCTTCAGTGATGGCTGCCAGCTCATCCGTCGTTTTTTTCTTGACATCATCAACGTTGTTAAATCGGAGACCTTTCATGCCCCTTTTCATGCGTGGGAACAAGAAAAAAATCACACGGAGCCAGATCGGGTGAGTACGGTGCGTGTGGTAGCAAAACCATGCCGTTTTTCGCCAAAAACTGGGTAACCGAGATTGCCGTGTGTGCAGGCGCGTTGTCGTGGTGGAAAAAACCAGTCCCCTGTCTGCCACAAATTAGGTCTTTAACGACGAATGCTGTTTCGTAGTCTTCTTAACACTTCAAGATAAAAAGCTTGATTTACCGTCTGGCCTGGTGGAACGAACTCTGAATGTACAATTCCCCTCACATCAAAAAAAACAAATCAGCATTGTTTTGATGTTCGATCTGACTTGACGACTTTTTTTGGTCGGGGTGATAATGAAGTCTTCCATTGACTGGATTGTTGTTTGGTTTCTGGGTCGTACCCATAGCACCAAGACTCGTCACCCGTAATGATCTTTGACATGAAATCTGGATCAGTTTCAAGCTGTTGTTTCAAATCACTACACGTTTCAATTCGACGTTCCTTTTGAGTGTCTGTCAGAACCCGAGGCACAAACTTGGCAGCGACTCTTTTCATTGTCAAGTCTTCTGTTAAAATGCGTTGGACTGAGCTCCAAGATAACCCACTAACCTGTGATATTTGGTCAATGGTCTGTCGTCGGTCTGTTCGTACAATTTCTTTCACTTTCACAACAGTTTCGTCTGTTCGGGAAGTCGACGGTCGTCCAGAACGAGGTTTGTTCTCAATCGACATGTCGCCATTTTTAAAGCGCAAAAACCCCTCGTACACTTGGGTTTTTCCAATAGCGTCGTCTTTGTAAGCTGTGTTCAACATTACAACTGTTTCCGCGGCGTTTTTACCGAGCAAGAAGCAAAATTTCACAGCCGCACGTTGTTCATTAAAACTTGCCATCATGAAAAACGACACGAGCACAAAACAGCACTAGCGAGAACAATCACTGCACGAGAAAAGAACAAGCTAGATCAACGAACAAAATGGCATTGAACTGGCAATGAGTAGCGCTACAAGCAGCCTAGTGGCGGGAATTTGTACTGCACAAGCTCCGCCCACAGCAGAGCTATTCCGGATACCTTTGGGTACCCTCCCTCGTATATGACTCATTCGCTAGGCTACCTGTCCAATGAAAACAAGAAATACAGAACAAAAATTAAAATTTTGTATATTTCCGAATTTTTAATGTTTTTGAAATCGATGTTATTCTTCACGTTTTTCTATGAAATATAAAAGTTGAATCTTGCATCTACAGTAGAGCGTCGATAATCCGAATGGTCAGAAATTCGAATCGTCAAAAATCCGAACGCCATCTGAGTATTTTTTCGATATTTTGATTTGCGTGAAAAAGGTAACATGTTTTATAAACTTTTCTTTTAAAAGCATTTTGTAAAATGTTTACACTGTGTACCATTTTTTATAACTTATTTTAAAACAATATGTTTTCTGTAAACGAATGAGCGAGGCTTAAATAAAATCACGCAATCAAAAATTCGAAAGTTTTTGAAGTAAAATTTCAGTGATTTAGTAAGTTTTATAGTGAACCTTTTGTTTAATTGTATATAGTTTTTTATTTGTTTTCAATTCAATATACAGTATAATACTGCATATATTCAGAGTAAAATACAGACTGTAGTTTTATTACTATTTTACTCTAGCTCTGCATTGGTAGGCCTACACACAACACACTAGGCTTAGTTTGATCATTAAACGCAACTAACTATAGTAAGCACAGAGAAGTGTTTGTTTTTATTTATTCCTAACTTTTTAAAATGCTTAACTATGGGCCTAAGCGGTATTTTTAGGGTTTTTTCAAAAATGTGAACAAATCGGTAATCCGAACTACCTGTGGTCCCAATTGCTTTGGATTTTCGACTCTCTACTGTATTTAGCCCAAAAAATACACCACCCAGAGGACTTAAAAAAAATAAAACTGCTATGCACCCGATAAACTAAAACATGCGTCATAGTCATAGTTTAAGTTGCTTAACTCGCTTAATTAAAGTTACTTAAAGTTGCAAAATAGCCCCGCTATTGATCAGGAAGCTCTAAGCTATGCAATAATGAAAGATTTTTTAAAATCGGTTCGGTAGTTTCTGAGATTACCACCTCATACAAACAAACAAACAGACGTTTCTTCTTTATTATACGAGGGGGCACAGCACTTTTATTTTATTTAAGTCCTCTGGGTGGTGTATTTTTTTGGGCTAGATAGATGCACGATTCAACTTTTATATTTAATAGAAAAACGTGAAGAATAACATTCGATTTCAAAAACATTAAAAAATCGAAAATATTAAAAATTTTTATTTTTGTTCTGCATTTCATATACATTTTTTCATTTGACAGGTAGCCTAGGGAATGAGTCATATATTTGCAATTACTCTGCGTACCGCACCCACGTATTAGGTATCTCTCTGTCTCTTATCTCAGCCGTATATCAACTGTCTCGTATTAGTATAGATTTGTAAAGAAACGGGTCCGAAATGACCTGGATCAAACAAACGTAACAATATTGTTGTTGTGTATTCGAAAGAAAACTATTTAAATTTTCAGTTAATTTGTGGTGTATTTTATCGACTAGATATTAGGATGACATGCATATCATTCATGTAATAGTAACAGACGTAGGCTAAATCGAATCCGATGTATAAGTACAGAATAAACGGAGAAAAATGAAGCGGTTCTTTTAGGAATCGTTCAATATGTCAATCAGTTCACAGTTCAACGAATTTATGTTATGTTTATTGTTGATATAATACATAAACATAAAAATAGACGTAACAGTAAAATATAATCCAAAAAGCCGAGTTAAAACGTTTTTATTGCGGTAACTGTAGTCTTGTGTCAAGTATTGTGCGGGCCACCGCTTGCTTCTTCTCTCTTTACATAACTAATTCACATGAGTCGGACGGACACAATTGCCTTTTTCATCGCAATAAATAACTAAATATCTTTAACCTATTTTAACTTTTTTTTATCCATTTCTTTAAACGATGACACCATTCTTTGGGCCAGTCATTCAGCCGGTTAAAACTCGCATCGTATTGTTCAGTAACATCCTTGGATAAGCCATTTTGTATTTTATTTTTTAGAGGCGAAAAACCATAGCGGTTATCATCGCCTGTTATTCATCGAGTGTAAAAAGCCCGAGTGCAAAACGCTTTTGTCATTTAGTATTTAAAATCTTACTAATTAGTATCACAGGAATGAAAATAAAATTTACATGAAAAGTAATATCACAGACAAAAAAATGATTAAAAAAGGGATGTAAAAGGGCCATAAAAATCAAAACATAAACATAAACTTAAACTTATCATCACAGTTAGAATAAATAACACTAATGACATTGAAAACTTATCTAATTGAAATCTTACAAACTAGTATCACAACCAAAAAATTAAAATTAACATAAAAAATAATATCACAGACATAAGGGGTCGCAAGAGGCTGTAAATGGGCCACACACACATATGCATATAAACTTGTAATAACTAATAATATATATTTTTTTGCAATCCCTAATGTGTGTTCGTTGCAATCTGTTCAATTGAGAACAATAAGCAACCCCATCACCCAATCAGATGAGGATGATATAAATATGACATGTAAATGAGGTGTAGTCTTGTACAGACCCAGGCCGACCATTCCTGAGAGAGTATGGTTAAATGAACCCCAACCATCAAACTACACCCACAACCACTGTCTAGTATTCAAATCCAAATAAAAGTAACTACCTTCACTAGGATTTGAACCAGGAACCTTCGTCTCTGAAAATCAGCTGTTAAACAGTTGATTTTGGCGTCGACTTTACCTCTAGACCAACCCGGTGGGTTAAAGCCGAGTTAAAACGTTTTTATTGCGGTAACTGTAGTCTGGTGTCAGGTATTGTGCAGGCCACCGCTTGCTTCTCTCTCTTTACATAACTAATTTTCACATGAGTCGGAAGGACACAATTGCCTTTTTCATCGCAACGCAATAAATAACTAAATATCTTTAACCTGTTTTAATTTTTTTTATCCATTTCTTTAAAAGATGACACCATTCTTTGGGCCAGTCATTCAGCCGGTAAAAACTCGCATCGTATTGTTCAGTAACATCCTTGGACAAGCCATTTTGTATGATGAACGTACAAGAATATACCGCTTAATGGTCCTGTTAAAATTCATGGTGGTAAACCGAACTGATATTTTCGCTGAGCTCCAAGCAGTTGATTTTTTTTACTTTCTCTTGCCTATATGAATATATAGGAAGGAAAGTATTGTTTTCATGTCGATTTTAAGAAATCGAGTTTTCACCGGGTCTACACGTTTTCAGACCCCCTGAACCCAAAAAACATGTTTTAGCGATTGGTCTGTGTGTGTGTGTGTGTGTGTGTGTGTGTGTGTACAAAATATCTCAAGAACGGAACATCGTACGAACTTGAAACTTGAAACTTAAGTTACATACTACTACCGGATCCGACTCGAACATTTTCATTAAAATCGGTCAACCAGAAGTAGTAGTTTATTCGTGTAATTTTTCACTTTTTTGCGATTGTCTCAAAAACTGGTCTTACGATTTTCTTAAATATCGCCTGGTTTACTAAATTGTTTATATGCCTTACAAGATAGGGTAGGCGCCATGTTTGCTGAAATTCTTGGTCAGGCTGTTTTCACGAAAAAAGTTGTTTTTTTAAGATTGCGGCTTTAATATGCATTTTAGCGCAAAAATTTATATAATAAAAGTTGTAGATAATTTAAAATCCTACAACTTTTATTTCAAACTTTTTTTTGTATAACGCTTAGTTTAGCGGTAATTAGCGATTTTCTGTTTTTTCTCATGAAAACGTGTGAAAAGTCTATTGTTTTAAGATTTTGATAGTAAAGAGAGGAGGATAATAGAGTGAAATAGTAACAATAATTGACAACAGGACAATAAAGGTGTGCCTATTCATGAGGGTTGTTTGGAATAACTGCGCTATTGTACATGATAAAAGATCGGGTATTGTTGTTTATGAAGGGGCCGGTTGTTTAAGTTTTCTATTTACAATGGTTGATTTGTTTGCAGTGGATTTTTCTAACACTCATTTATAAAGGGTTATTTTTTGTACTTTATTATTTGCATGGAGTCTCTCTGCTTTGCTAGAATTATCTTTTTGAATGAGTATTATATAAAGAGACCCCCGAGCGCGGTCAGTGAGTTAGTATTCGTTTGATCTTTGACGAGTGGCTATCGGAGGTTGTGCAGAGCACGTTCCGAGCATTGTGTTGGTCAACAATTGTTATACTGTCTTTGTTTGTGTGTGTATTGTGAAAAGTTATTGTGTAACTGTATTAAATCCAGTTTGTGTGTATTCAGTCTCATTTTGTATGTGTAGTCTATAAAATTGGTTGTAAGTAGTGGTAAGTAAATTATTAAGTTATTTATTGTTTATTTTAAGTAAATTAATAAGTTATTTATTGTATTTCTTTATTATCATTAGTTTATTATTTATTTTGTAAATTTTAGTGTATTAATTATTTAATTACCTAGATCCCGAAACGGACCTTAGCGATAAGTGTCACAATAATTTACACAGTGATATGAACAAAATTAATAGTGACAGATAACACCTCGAATCTCATATTAAACGTTGCGATAATTATGTTGTAGGTACAGAATTGCTCTCGAAGTGCTACGTTTTTCCCATCTTTTTGTATGGGGTAGAGGCGTGGACACTCACCAAAGAATGTGAGACCCGACTACAAGCGTTTGAAATACGGACCTACCGGAGAATACTTCGAATACCGTGGACGGACAGGGTCGCAAATCTGGAGGTCCTCAGAAGAATGAGGTAAGAGCTGGAAATCCTGCAAAGCGAAAAGATAAGAAAACTGACATACCTTGGACACATCATGAGGGGGCCTAGATATGAGATACTGCATCTGATAATTGAAGGGAAACTCGTTGGTAAACGCTCGGTGGGACGCAGACGAATATCCTGGTTAGGAAACCTGAGAGAAGCGTTTAATTAACTGGTGGTCGTCGCATGACCTTTTCAGAGCAGCAGTGGACAAGGTGCGGGCGACTGACCATAATGATAGCCAACCTTCGTAATGGAGGAGAAGGCACCTAAAGAAGAAGAGGTATAGAATTGCGAAGATTTTATTGAAGTTTACCGCACTTCTATTACCTTAACCTTGGTACTTTCTACAGGATGTTTCAAATGACAGAGAGGAAGAAGATGGAAGCCTACTTCTTGAAAATCTAATCTCCTTGACTTCTGTTATAGGTAGTGTAAGAGAAATAGAAATAGGCCTCTCATATTGATTGATTTTATTAATTCACTACAATTTGAGTACACCTCATTTCCGAAACTATAAACACAATTCAGCGTTTCATTCCACTTTCTCTAAACATTTCACTGTATCTTTAGTAAATAAATAAAAATATTCATTTTCATCAGCCAACTACCCTATTCGGTAATAGACTGTCAAAAAATATGAAACTTATAATTATTTTTTAATTCTAAATGTGTGTACGATGCAATGTGTAATTCAATTTAACAATAATAAGCAACCCAATGACCTAATCAGATGAGCATGATGTTTATCAGGTGTTACAGATTGAGAGAGTCGGGCTAGTTGGGGTTCCTTGAACCCCAACTATCAAAGTACACCAACAACCACCCTCTAGCATTCAAATCCGTACAAAGTATTTACCTTTATAGTAACTTGAGTCACCAATTGAGTTTGCCCTTGTTTGCAATGAGGGGTAAAGGGGGAAAGCATCAGGGCGCATGCGCGACTGCTTTAATTTCACTACAACAAACATAACTCGTATACTATACCCAGAGCATATACAGTAAATCGCGGAACCTTTTGTAGGTTAACTGTACGAATATTACTGTTTGTTACCGTAAAAACAAATGTCCGTTTATTGAAAACGTGGTCGAATTATTCACAGTGCTGAACGCAATGTAATAAAATGTTGTGAAGTTGAAGCTAAACAAAAATGCCTATCCGTGCCTCTTAACAAAAGCTATGAGCGAGCGGCTAACTACTGTGATGTTTCTCTTTCCACAATTCGGAAAATAAAGAAGGAAATTAAGGACGTGAAGAAGTTATTCTTTAACAATTTTGTTGATACCCGGTATAAAAAGGCAACGGTTAGGTAGATACTTGAGAGACTGATAATGAAAACTCCGGTGACAGCAATAGTAAAGAAGGCAATTCATTCGTAATTACAGTAAATCAAACATTTCTAGTCATGTAATTAAGCTATAGGCAATATTGCAGGTCATATTTATTTCTTATAAGGTTTATGAAGAAAACATTTTCTCTGAATAAACCACAGCTTACAAAATGTATGTAAAAACTGCACGGTAGTGAAATGTACGAGTAGTGTCTTACTGTTGAGGTTGGCAGCACTGCAAATATTTCACTTCCCGTCCTCAGAGCCCATACATACGCAAAAAGCAATCTCGTGACTTCAGTATCTATAACCCACCGGGTTGGTCTAGAGGTAAAGTCGTCGCCAAAATCAGCTGTTCAACAGCTGATTTTCGGAGACGAAGGTTCCTGGTTCAAATCCTACTAAAAGTAGTTACTTTCATACGGATTTGAATGGTAGACAGTGGTTGTGGGTGTAGTTAGATGGTTGGGGTTCAATTAACCATACTCTGTGAGTGTGTCTGTAGAAGAGTACACAGCCTCATTTACACGTCACACACATCATCCTCATCTCATTGGGTCATGGGGTTGCTTATTGTTCTCAATTGAACAGATTGCAACGTACACAAAATTAGGAATAAAAACAAATGTGTAAATAAATGAATTTAGAAAAAGTATCTATAACATGATTTGAACTACGGATCCTTCACATCCGAAAATCAGATTTTAAACAGCTGATTCGCAACGACGATTTTACAACTTTGCCCATAACAGGCAGATGGAGTGTTAAATTATTTGCACTCGATCTGTTGGTTCCAGGGCTACAAAAAATAGTTGTGTTTCTTATCACATGGTCACCCAATTATATTATTGAAGCATTTAACAACAGAAAAGGTACACGTGTATTAGACACACTACTAGTAGTCTTAGTTATCTGCTATTTCATAATACATGTGCAGTTGAGCCACCGTTCTTAGTTTGCTCCTCCTCCTCCTTCTGTCAACAAACAAAAGCCACCTACTACAGGGTGCACCCTAGAGTCCACAACTTTACAAATGTCGTATTCCTATTAAGTTAACTATTTTTTAAATTATAAGTACTTAAAACATCAGTCATGATATTATGTAGGCCTAACAATTTCATTCATATAAATACTTTTAAAAGTATTTTGTATTTAAATACTTTTGAAAGTATTTTGTTGTTACTTTTTAAACAGCGTGTACACATTTTGATATAATGCGCATGCTCAGTGACTTCATTATTTGTTTACATTAGGAGCAAACTAAGAGAGGCTGGACTGTAGTGTATTTGGTGAATGAATTGAAGGTCTCATTTGCAAGGTAGAAAGTAGATACTTTTCAGAGGGCCTGGCATGCTGATAAGCTTATTTTTCACCACTCAGTGAGTAAACCACCTCACTCCTCGTTTTACTTAGTGAATGAACCCAGTAGAGGTTCAAACTAGCCTTTCGGCTGATCACCAAAACAACAACACATGTTTTTTTTTGCGCCTTGGAGACTCCAGGAGGAGGAGTATAGGACATGTCGTCAGATATAACACCTGAAATATGTATAAGAATCACACAATGTATCACTACTATCAAGAAAGAAATTCTTGTACGCTATAAAAAGTTTCACCGATCAAGTAATTTTTCAGATTTTTTTTAAAGGAATTCAAATCCTCACAACACTTTAAAAATTGGGGTAATTTATTCATGAATTTTCTCCTTGCATAAGTAGGTTTTTGTTGAAACAATTTTGTGGAGTGATTAGCCACATAATAATCATTCCTGTTTATTGTGTTATGATTGTGAACATTGAAATTCTGCATAAAATTATTTTGCCTAACATACATAATCACCTCAAAAATGTAGAGAGAGGGAACTGTAAGCAATTTAAGCTTCTTAAATAAACATTAAATGTATACAAAAAACTGATTGTTTCATATGAAAAACCGAAACGCTAAAGAAGTGAAATATGGAATGGATGCGGGAAAACCAATAAAGCAGTCAGTGAATGTAGAATAGCAATGAGGCAGGACATTTATGAAAAGAAATAAATTTATTGTTGAAAATGGAGATATGTATGGTGGAATAACTGTAGCCTAGACATGGACAATATCCAATACTGTATCAGATATGGGATCGCGTTTTAATCTAGGCCTATTACGGTACCCAATAGAGAAATAGCTACAAGTACAAACAATCGATGCGATGCGTTATGTAGGAATGCATTGAATCGATTGTGTAAATATCGACCATCCTACAGTCGTCTAACTGTTCAACCAAACACCCGTAAATCATCTTGCACTATTTCTACGTTCAAGCGTAACCATGGTTTATTTTATTTCACCTTTCCAAATAGGCCCACATCGCCCGCCAATCTATAACCAGTGCCTTCTAAATATATCCTACTCAATATTCAACTAAAATTTACTTCACGCATTTTATGTCCTGTTTTCTTACCGTATACCTAACAGCTATGATTACAACAATTTACAGATTATATTATAAAAAATCTGCCCATAACAGACAGGTGGAGGTTAAATTATTTACACTCAATCTGTTAGTTGCAGGGCTAAAATAAATAGTTCTATTGCTTATCACATGGTCACCCAATTAAATGACTGAATCATTTAAGAACAGAAGAGGTAGAGGTGTACTGTGACACTAATCAGAGTTATCTCCTCTCAAAGTAATAAATTTCATTATACAGCCAGACCCTGTGGTGAATGAAGTGAAGGTGTCATTTACAGAGTGGAAAATATGTGCTTTTCAGAGGGCTGGCGTGCTGATAAGCGTACTTTTCCACTGAGTGAGTTGTGGCAATGGTAAACCACTTCACTCCTTGTTGTTACTTAGTAAAACCTCTACACGTTCAAACCATCCTACAGGCTGATGACCTAAACAACACAATTATAAAAAATATGGTGTAAAACACACACATGACTTTATCCTGCCGATGCAAATATACGTAACCTATGTTTAATCATGACTGAACAATGCAAAATGAAAAACATTAACTAATTTTAATCATGAGTGAATGAAACGAAATGAAAATCAACCTCTATTGGGACTTATTAACGCTAATCTAAGGTCTGTAGACAAAAATTCTTGAAGTAAAAATTGTAGGTTTCTTAATTTTTTACAACTTTTTTGTCACGTTCAAGGTCTACATAATGTATGTTTACCTGAAACTGCAGGCTTATTTCCCAGTTGCACACGTTTTACATTCAAGATACTTTTAACATTCTTCTGTAGCAACTCAAATCATCCGTTTTAAAAGTGTAAGCCTCAACATCAAACATCTACAACGCAGCGGAAAAGTAAGCGAACCTCTAACAAAAGTTGAGGTTTCTACTAATTCCGTACCCATTTCCCTCGCAATGGAGGCCCCGGACTATTTCAAGCAAATCGAAATATTCTACTAGAACAGACAAGGGAGCAGCAGCTCACAACCGAAATAGCTGGACAAATATAGGGGCAACCTACGTCCAAAGCTAGATGACTTGAAACACTACAAAATAAGAAATAGCTACTGTATGAATCAAAGCTTTGTGCAGCTGCGGGATGAAGGGGACAGACGAAGTATAAGTATAGTATAATATAGTATGTTAGTTAGTATTAGTAATTAGTAATAGTATTAGTTAGTTAGTATTAGTAGTCTATAGTATGCTAGTATTAAATAAATGAGATGTAATATGACAATTCAAATACATTTTACAAAAAAAAGATTTTGAAATGTTTCTTTCAGATACGACGTCTGACGGTGGTGAATTACCGTTCCATCAACATGTCAAATAGTTGTTGTTTAAAATATTATTAGTAAAAAATTTTACAAAATTTAACTTAAAATCAATAATTTGTTTTCTAGCTTAAAAATTCCTTTTTGTGTATTTATGTAGCTTCTTTTATTATAGTAGGCCTACATTTAGTTAAGCCCTGAGAGATAAAGTCCAACCTTTCTAAGTTTTCTCCTACTGTGAAAAAAATAATGACGTCACTGCGCATGCACATTATATAAAAATGTAAACACGCTGATTAAAAAGTAACAACAAAATACCTTTAAAAGTAATTTTAAAAATGAAATTGTTAAACCTACATCAGATCATGACTGATGTTTTAAGTAATTTAAATACTTATAATTCAAAATATAATTAACTTAATAGGAATACCACATCCATAAAGTGGTGGAGTGTAGCATGCACCCTGTAGTTGGTGGCTTTGTTTGTTGACAGACACTAGGAGGAGGAGGAGGAGCAAACTAACAACGGTGGCTCAACTGTAGGTAATTAGGTGAGAAATTGAAAAAGGTAGGCTTACCGCTACAACACAAGCGGTTGTAAGCTTGCGACGAATTTGCATTTTAGTTAGTTAATAGTTGTGGTGGTAAGGTTGCATTAAAAATCATTTACAGTGATTAGGAATGGATTAGAAGAGAGTAGGTGATTACGATACAGGCGTTAACCCCTGTAAACTATTACTCAATACTTTTTAGTACTGACATTTACTATTTACTATTTGCACAACACGAAATGTCTCCGATCGTCTTCCTACAAACACGCTAAATTATCCTATCGTAAAATCACTCTAGCCTCTCCTAATTTAGTGCTTTTTCTACCACCGCACCGGCTCACTGAAAGAGCTAAATTTCACCACTCACGTGCATTCACGTCCTTAATCTGCTGAAAAATATGACGATTAACAAGTCACAATACTTATACACCCTTATATAGTTACCTGCAATTTTTACTTTCTCTTGCCTATATGAATAAATAGGAAGGAAAGTATTGTTTTCGTGTCCAATTAACAAATACACTCTTCACCCGAATATACACGTAAACAGACCCCCTGAACCCACACAACAACTGCTTTTTACCTATTGGTCTGTGTGTGTGTGTGTGTGTGTGCGCGCGCGCGCGCGCGTGTGTGTGCGTGCGTGTGTGTGTGTGTGTAAACAGAAGATCTAAAGAACGGAATATCGTTAGAACTTGAAACTTAAGTTGCATACCACTACTGGACCCGACACGAACGTTTTCATCAAAATCGGGCTACCGAAAGTAGTAGTTTATTCGTGTAATTTTTCACTTTTTTGCGATTTTCTCAAAAACTGGTCCTACGATTTTTTTTTTAAATCGCCTTGTTTACTAAATTTTTTATGCTTTACAACATACGGTAGGCGCAATGTTTGCTGAAATTCTTGGTGCGGCTGTTTTTACGTAAAAACATTGTTTGTTTTAAGATTGCGGCTTGAATATGCATTTTAGCGCAATAATTTATAGCCTATACTAAAAAATGTAGCCAACTTAAAATCCGACAACTTTTATTTCAACATTTTTTTGTATAACGCTTTATTTAGCGGTAATTAGCGATTTTCTGTTTTTTTCTCACGTAAACCTGTGAAAAATTGTTTTTTTTTTAGATTTCGGCCTTAGTAACTTATGCATTTTGTTGCAAAAGTGTATATAATCAAATTTATAAAAAATTAAAAGATCTACAACTTTTAATTAAAGCATTTTTCTCTACAGAGCCTAGTTTAGCGAGAAAGAGTGACTTTCCGTATTTTTAAGCCAAACTGAGGTTGATTTTCGTTTTGCGTCTTTCACTCATGATTAAAATAAGGTTATGTATTTTGAGGTTAGTTTTGTTGTTTATTTCTAATGTTTTATTACTAATATTAGGTAATATTGGTCATTATTTGCATTGGCAAGAGAAAGTTGAGTGTTTCACACCAGATTTTTTAATTTAATGTGAAAAACCACACCAAAACGACAGCTTTAAAATACAATGTAAATATGTGGAGATTGCTATTGAAGTTCAGCGAGGAAATCTGTCCACTTTTTCAAACATTTATTGTCTAATGAATAGGTACGACATCAAAATCGGTGAATAAAAAAAAACCATAAATGTTGGTCGAAGCTTCGCGAGAAATTCAATTGGGACTTGCCGTCCCATTTATTGAAATCGTAATCGTGAATTAGTTTTTCGGTATCCATTCATAGTTGGTGAATTTGTTAAAAGTTAGAAAGAGTGAGATAGATCGGTTAAAGAGCGGGGGGGGGGGAACAGCAAGTCACGTTTTGTCTAGATTCATGAAACTACAACATTTCTTCTCGTCTCGACCTCACCACCTTTTCATGATAACTAAAAAATTAGGCGCCAACAATCACACGACTTTCTCTTGCCGATTTAAATAATGAAAAATACAACCTATCTTCATGAGTAAGCGATATACAATTAAAACCAAGATAACCTAATTTAAACCAAGATAGAAAGACGCAAAATGAAAATCAACCTCTCATATATAAAAATGCTTGGAATAAAAGTTGTAGGTTTTTTAATTTTCTGTAGTTGTTGTTTAGGTGATCAGCCTGTAGGCTGGTTTGAACCTGTAGAGGTTTTACTAAGTAAAACGAGGAGTGAGGTGGTTTACCATTGCATTCCTCACTGAAAAGTACGCTTATCAGCATGCCGGGCCCTATGAATGTATTTTCCAGTTTGAAAATGACACCTTCAATTCATTCACCACAGGGTCTGGCTGTATAATGAAATTCATTACTTTCAGAGAAGATAACTGTGATTAGTGTCACAGTACACCTCTACCTCTTCTGTTCTTAAATTATTCACTCATTTAATTGGCTGAGCATGTGATAAGAAACACAACTATTTATTTTAGCCCAGCAACGAACAGATTGAGAGTAAATAATTTGACACTCCACCTGTCTGTTATGGGCAGAAATATTATAATAAAAATAAATATTAATTTAATTAAAAATTAAATATTATAATTTAATTTTCTATGAGTGTAATTATAGGTTACACTCTTTGTCGTAAAATGCAAAATAGAGCCACAATATAAAAATATCTCATTTCTTTACCGATTTTAATGAGAAAATATGAAAAATCACTAATCGATGCTAAAATAAGTGCTGTACTTGAAGTAAAAGATTTTGTAATTTTAATTTTCAGATTAGAATTTCTAAAACTTAGATTTTATTATGCTTTTCCTGTAAAACACATTTATTCAGCCCCTTCCTAAGAGTTTCAGCAGATATACCGCTTACCCTATCTTGTAAATAAACGGTGCCGTATTTGAGAAAATTGCACTAATGAGCACTACTTTCGGTTTACCGATTTTGATGAAAATTTTCGTGTCAAATCCCCTTATGATCGTTGATCTTTAAGTCCAAGTTTTAACTTTTTACGATTTCTAATTAATAAGTTATTCTGTGAGTAAGGCAACGGTAAACCACCACGCTCTTCGTTATGCCTCAACAATCTAATAGTTGTCAACCATTTTTTCCTGTGATCCCTAATATGTGTACGTTGCAATCTGTTCAATTCAGAACAATAAGCAACCCCATCACCCAATCATATGAGGATGATGTGTTGTATGACGTGTAAATGAGACTGTGTACTCTTCTACAGACACACTCACTGAGTATGGTTAATTGAACCCCCAACCATCAAACTACACCCACAACCACTGTCCACTATTCAAATCCGTATAAAAGTAACTACCTTTACTAGGATTTCAACCAGGAACCTTCGTCTCCGAAAATCAGCTGTTAACAGTGATTTTGGCGACGACTTTACCTCTAGACCAACCCGGTGGGTTAACCTTTTAACGTACGAATTAGAAAGAAAGAATACCCTGAAATAGCAATGGAACCAATTAATACCCTGAAATAGCAATGGAACCAATTAATAGGCCGACTCCGTTACATATGTCAACCACTAACTTGTACCAGCTGTGCTTTTCCACACTAACAAATATAAAAAACAAGAAGCATAAGAGACTTCTCAGTTTTTTTTTTACCTTTTATTTGTACTGTACCTTATTGACAACCATCCAATTCGATAGCTGCTTTACGGCATGAATTATTGAACACGGACCCCCAGTGGAGTTTGTTCAGGAATGGCTGTCAGCTGGTCACCATAAAAAGTCGCTAGCCCAACTAATGTTACTTAACAAATAATAGCGATTTTCTACCAGCTGACTGACTATGTTTATTGAGGTTAGTTTTGTTGTTTAATTCTAATAATGTTTTATTACTAATGTTAGGTTTATTGTTAGTTATTTGCATTGGCAAGAGAAAGTTATGTGAGTGTTTCACACCAGATTTTTTTGTTATAATATTTATAGAATGAGTCACCGAGTGAATTGAAATCAGGCCACACAATAATAATATTATTATTTATCTATTGAATTGTTCAAGGCGAATTTAAGATTTATAAATTTAAATACAAATTTAAATTTATCTAAAGTCTGTTGTTATTGTTGTTGTATAGGTATCGGTGAAAGTGTGTTCATGTTCAGTTAGCAAAGCCCCTCCTCTGACAACCGGTTGAAAAGGACTTAAACTCAGTTCCAAGCACACCTCTCCCCCAACCACTTATTCCTCCATTGCAATCGGCACCGTATATCGCAATCACATTTTCACGCCTTCATCTTAAAGTGGTAGAAACTTTGTCATTTTTTTTCTTTGTGTTATTTAACGTCGATGCCCAAAACGGGCAGGTGGAGTGTTATTTTAATTGCACTCTATCTGTTTGGTCCAGGGCTAAAAAAAATAGTTCTGTTTCTTATCACACAGTCAGCCACTTATATAACTGAACTATTTAAGAACAGAAGAGGTAGAGGTGTAAAAGACACTAATTAGAGTTATCTCCTCTGAGAGTAATGAATTTCACTATGCAGCCAGACCCTGTGGTGAATGAAGTGAAGTTGTCATTTGCAGGGTGGAAAGTGAGTGCTTTCCGGAGGACCTGGCATGCTGATAAGCATACTCTTTCAACTCAGTGAGTTGTGGCAATGGTAAACCACCTTACTCCTTGTTTTTACTTAGTAAAACCTCTAGAGGTTCAAACCAGCCTTTCGGCTGTTGACCTAAACAACATTTAACGTCGCATCAACTACTGTGGTCATTAGCGACGACGTTGGGTTGTAACTGTGAACGATGAAATGATTTTTTTGTAACGTAAGAAAATATGCCGTGATTGAGTGGGATTCGAACCCAAGATCGCATGATGAGAGGCGAGCACATTACCAATTACGCCAATGCGGCTGGCTTTACGATCTTTATTCTGAATAAAAAGGACATGGAGATTGCTGGCACATTTGGAAAGAATGCCTGATGAGCGTATACCTAAGGAAGTGTGGAGGTGTAGGCCGGTTGGCCGAAGAGATATTTGAAGACCCAGGAAAAGATGTAGCTGTCCTTAAGAAAATTTCAAAAAAAACCTAAACTTTAAGACCGGAACAGGCGATTCACCTAAACCCCTGCAGTGAAGAAGAAGAAGAAGAAGATAAAAAGGAACTAAGAGTAAATCCTTATAAATACCTTTTAGATAAAGATAAAAGTGTAAATTACCTGTTTGCAAATAAAAATTACATTTTTACAATTACACGTTATTAATGTACGTGAAATTTGTCAGTAAATAAATATTGTGACTGTTCAAACTCATGTCTAATCCACGTCAAAAAAAAAGCAAAAAGCCGCGATCAAATTGGGTAGTTGTCAACAATGTACAGTTCCCGATAACAAATAAAAGGTAAAAAAAAAAATTAGATACCCTGATATTTCAGCTTTATAATTTTATTTTAAATTTACTTCAACTAAGAGGGTGGTTGTTTTTCAACCTCCTAAGACAAGTGAATACTTATGTCTACTTTTCCACATAATCACGTTCACGATTAAAACATTTGTCAATACGCTGTTCAAACAACTAAATTATGCCGCTAATCAATTTACAAGAGTCATGTAGTCTATAAAATTAAATGATACGGAGTTTAAGGTAAACATTTGAAACCAATAGTGTCTTAAATAGTTGCTGAGAAAACGGGTCAAATGTATACTAGCAAGATGGCCGTTGCTACCACACTTGGTTTAACCCTTTATAGGGCAGCACTACGGGAGGGGAAAATATACAAAATGTAAAATGTTAAATTTTGTTTTATAGGGACTTGAATAATGTATTTCTAGTGTCAGAACAGTAACATATTTCTTTGTTTTGATATTAAGCCTTGGTAAGTATACTTTACCAAGGAACGTTTATTGAAATGGGAATCACATAATATTTAGTGGTAAGAATGCTTATTAAAACACCTTGTACCCTTTTTATAACAGAAAAATCTGGTGTGAAACACTCACACAACTTTCTCTTGCCAATGCAAATAATTTACAATATAATTTAACATTAGTAATAAAATATTAGAAATAAACAAAAAACTAACCTCAATAAACATAACCTTATTTTAATCATGAGTGAAACACTCAAAATGAAAATCAACCTCAGTCTGGCTTAAAAATACGGAAAATCACTATTTCACGCTAAACTAGGCTCTGTAGAGAAAAATACGTTAAATAAAAGTTGTAGATCTTTAAATTTCCTATAAATTTGGTTATATACACTTTTGTCGTAAAATGCATACTAAGGCCAAAATCTTAAAAAAAATCGATTTTTCACACGTTTTCGTGAGAAAAAAACCAGAAAATCGCTAATTACTGCTAAACTAAGCGTCATACAAAAAAAATGTTTGAAACAGAAGTTGTAGGTTTTTAAATTCTCTACAACTTTTATTATATACGTTTTTGCGCTAAAATTTATATTAAAGCCGTAATCTTAAAAAAACAACGTTTTTACGTGAAAACAGCCTCACCGAGAATTTCAGCAAACATGGCGCCTACCCTATCTTGTAGAGAATAAAAAATTGAGTAAAATAGGCGATTTTAAAAAAAATCGTAGGACCAGTTTTTGAGAAAATCGCAAAAAACTGAAAAATTATACGAATAAACTACTACTTCCGGTTGACCGATTTTGATGAAAATGTTCGTGTCGCGTCCGGTAGTGGTATGTAACTTAAGTTTCAAGTTCGTACGATGTTCCGTTCTTCAGATATTCTGTTCACACACACACACACGCACGCGCGCACACACACACATACATACACACACACACACACACACACACACACACAGACCGATCGCTGAAAACATGTTTTTTGGGTTCAGGGGGTCTGAAAACGTATAGATCCGGTGAAAACTCGATTTCGAAAAATCGACATGAAAACAATACTTTCCTTCCTATATATTCATATAGGCAAGAGAAAGTAAAAATGTGTAGAATAACTTATCTTAACTTTATATTAGCATGAATGCTTGGTTTCCCGTGAAAAACTTGAATTTGTCTAAGCACTGTACAAAAGTAACAACAAAACAACATGGTAGCGTACGCTGGTATGAATCCTTACCACATTCGTGCAACTCAAAAAGCAAATGGTCGCTACAAGCTAATTTCAATATGTGTATAGCCTACTTAGAGTCCGTCTACTCTAAGAGTACTCCGATGTAGGCAACCAGCAATACAAGTGAGCATGCGTATTAATTAAAAAGACGCACACCATCATCAAAAACAAAATTATATACTACACTAATTATTCCCTATACGCTTAATATACCTAATAAAAACACGTCCAATTCATTTGCTAGAAAATGTTTAATAATCGAACATTAGTTTATACCATTAATAACTGAAATTTTACTATTGTTACTTTTACATTGTTATTTTTTGCTACATTATTTACTATTATTACATTATTATTTATGGTTAGTAGGTTTTTATTATAGAATCAGTTTTATTTTTGGTCACCAGTAATATAAGACTAAATTATAACAGGAGAGTAAACAATTCCAGTGATTCGTTGTTTATCATTTCAGATCGTTTATTTCGTACCATTAAAATTAATGTCTGTGACTAGTTTAATACAACTGTTTGCACTTGCCCGTGTTTAACTCATTTTTAGTTTCATCAATTAGGCCTATCTTCTGGTATTGTATCAGTTCGTTTCGGTTTTCTTCGTCGTAGACTAAAGTTGAAAAATTTAGTAAGCTGTGTTTTGTTAACATGCGTGATAGTGAATCTGTTCAGTTTTTGAAACATAAAAGCGGTAAATATTAAAAAGTAGAAAAAAATTGTTTTGTAAATGTAATGGTTAAAATAATTAATTAAAGAGTCTCTTTATGAAACTAAAATAATTACAAGCAATCTGAACGATATAATTGAAAACGCTTAAAGGATAATGTTTATTTTAGTTGGATGTAGGTATTTTTATGATGGAACGTAATGCAAGATAATATTGTCCGGGGTAGAGGTATATACGCGCCAACTAGTGTTTACACTTTTGTTTACAACGTATAGGCGGGCGCTTGGCTCGCGAGCGCGGAGTACTCTTACAGTAGATCGACTAGGCTATACCAGAGAACATCTTCTATAAAACCATAAAATGCCAATAGGGTTCAACTGCATAGCTTATTCTTGAAAAAAATCGACCTTTTTTCCAATGGTAAGTATATCTACTACAGGCCTGTTGTTGTTTAGGTCATCAGCCAAAAGGCTGGTTTGAACCCGTAGAGGTTTTACTAAATAAAACGAGGAGTGAGGTGGTTTACCATTGCCACAACTCACTCAGTGGAAAAGTACACTTATCAGCATGCCGGGCCCTCTGTAAAGCACATATTTTCCACTCTGTAAATGACACCTTCACTTCATTCACCACAAGGTCTGGCTGTAAAATGAAATTCATTACTTTCAGATAAGATAACTCTGATTAGTTTCACAGAGTACACCTCTACCTCTTTCTGTTCTTAAATGATTCAGTCAATTAATTGGGTGACCATGTGATAAGAAACAGAACTATTTATTTTAGCCCTGCAACGAACAGATTGAGTGTAAATAATTTGACACTCCACCTGTCTGTCATGGGCTGTTATGGGCAGGACCACAGCGCGCGGGCCCAATTACTTATTAGTGACAATTTAAAAACCTTAAATCGAGTAAGTTACCATCATGCAGAGCAGTTACAAATCAACGACCAAAAAAATGCCACTTTATATATATACGGGCTATAAATAGATGTAACAAAGAAGTAGGTCAACAGAGTGAAGAAACTAACATTTAAATCCCTTTGTATAGATTCACCAAGAAGACAATATGAGAAGAACCGCTTACAAATAAAGCTGACAAATTATGCACACTCATGCACGTGAACCGACGAGGATGTGTGACTGTCTACGTGCACAATGAAAGAATAACAGCAATGAGAAATCACAAAGCCGTTCGTGATTTTCCCAACAACTTAAACCAACTGTACCACCGTACAACGTTGATTCAACGCGGTAACTACGTACATTCATCTTCATTCACACCGAAATCTTCTTTTATTTTTACAGTCTGTGTCTGCACTAAGCGCATGTTTATTGCTCGCATCAGTGGACATTACCTAACAGAATAAATGATGCGGCATACACCACTAGACATCTACTGAATAAAATTTTCTACCTACCCACTGATGAAATAATTGCAAATTGAATCTAAATACTAACGCATACGTCTACGTCTAGTTTATTAATTAGTAATTTAGGCCTTGTTTTGTTTACGTCATCATCCGAAAGACTGGTTTGAACCTCTAGAGGGGGTTACTAAGTAAAACGACGAGTCACGTGGTTTACCATTGCTTCTACGTTCCACCTTGCAAATCGTTGCGTTGATAAAGTATGCTGTTGTTTGTTGTTTAGGTCAACAGCCGAAAGGCTGGTTTGAACCTCTAGAGGTTTCACTAAGTAACAACGAGGAGTCAGGTGGTTTACCATTGCCAACACTCACTGAAATGAAAGAGTATGCTTATCAGCATGCCGGGCCCTCCGAAAAGCACTCACTTTCCACCCTGCAAATGACACCTTCACTTCATTCACCACAGGGTCTGGCTGCATAGTGAAATTCATTACTCTGAGAGGAGATAACTCTGATTAGTGTCACAGTACACCTCTACCTCTTCTGTTCTTAAATAGTTCAGTCATATAAGTGGCTGACTATGTGATAAGAAACAGAACTATTTTTTTTAGCGCTGGACCAAACAGATAGAGTGCGATTAAAATAACACTCCACCTGCCCGTTTTGGGCATGATAAAGTATAATGCAAAGAAAAAATCTGGTTCGAAACACTCACTCGACTTTCTTTTGTCAATGCAAAAAAAACCAATACAACCGAACATTAGTAATAAAACATTAGAAATAAACAAAAAAACTAACCTCAAAACAATATAACTTTATTTTAATCATGAGTGAATGATGCAAAATCTACAACCAATCTCACTTTGGCTTAATAATAAGGAAATTACTCTTTTACGCTAAACTAGGCTCTGTACAGAAATATGCTCTAAATAAAAGTTTTAGATCTTTTAATTTCCTATAAATTTGGATACACACACACACATTTCTCGTAAAATGCATACAATGGCTAAAATCTTCAAAAAATCGATCTATAAACGTTTTCGTGAGAAAAAAACAGAATAGGCCTATCGCTAATTACCGCTAAACTAAGCTTTATACAAAAAAATTTTGAAATAAAAGTTGTAGGGTTTTAAATTTTCTACAACTTTTATTATGTATAGTACATTTTTGCGCTAAAATGCTTATAACCGTCACAATCTTAAAAAAAACAATTTTTTTACGAAAATACAACATCCGCAAGAATTTCAGCAGACATGGCGCCTACCCTATCTTGTAGAGCATAAAAAATTTAGTAAATTTTGAAAAAGGCGATTTTGAAAAAAATCTAGGAGCCGTTTTTGAGAAAATCGCAAAAAAATGAAAAATGACACGAATAAACTACTACTTCCGGTTGACCGATTTTGATGAAAATGTTCGTGTCGGGTTCTCTAGCAGTACATACTTGAGTTTTAAGTTTCAACTCCGTATGATAATCCGTTCTTGAGATATTCTGTTCACACACACACGCACGCGCGCGCGCACACACACAGACCAATAGGTAAAAAGCAGTTGTTGTGTGGGTTGAGGGGGGTTTAGGTGTATATGGTGGGTGAATAGTAATTTTTTAAAATGGACACGAAAACAATACTTTCCTTCCTATATATTCATATAGGCAAGAGAAAGTAAAAAAGATTGCCTAGTTTGGTTATTACAGGGGTGATAAGAACGAATTCCGAAACTGATTTTCGATAGTAAAGTTGAGGGCAAAATGAGTTCATGGTTGAAGAACATGAAGAACATGGCTGGACAACTTTAAGAAAACACGCTCTTTTCAGAGTGGTTCATGATAGAAAGCGAATTGCAAAGTTGTGTCCGATCTTCAGCTAGTGAACCGTCACAAGAAGACTATAACGAAGATCGTATCGTGAGGAAGTAAAAGTCAATTATTTTTTAGATCACCCGGTGTTTAAAGCACATATTTACCAGACACGTAGATAGATATAGGTGTACGCAATGGACGCGGTGAGCGGTGTAAAGGGGCAACAAGTTGTTAGTTATCAGCCAGCAAAGTAACTAAACGCGGCGGAGTCAAGTCAAGTGAGCAGATAGCGGTGCCCGACTCTGCAGCAGTCGCTACGGTCGCTAATGAACAGCAACGCCAGCAAAAAGTGGGTCTCTGTGCCGATCGCCGATCTGCCGATGCTGACCCAACAACCGTCCTTCTTCCTCCCCCCCCACCCCCCGCCCTAAACATACACACGCATACCGAATACCTGCATACCTAACCTACCTCCCTCACCCCCCCCCCGACGGCATTATCTCATATCATTAGTTGTTCCTTATACATGCAACTCGTTTATACGGACATCCGAAGGTAACATATTATAGATCGGCTTTTATAATTTTTATTTCGAATTTTTGGGTTACAACATAAACTGATTGTACGTAGAAAGCTCGGGTATTTTCCGTTTTCTGTATGCCACTTGTTGTTTAGGTGATGAGCCTGTAGGCTGGTTTGAACCCGTAGAGGTTTTACTAAGTAAAACGAGGAGTCAGGTGGTTTACCATTGCCACAACTCACTGAGTGTAAAAGTATGCTTATCAGCATGCCGGACCCTCTGAAAAGCACATACTTTATACTCTGCAAATGACACTTTCACTTCATTCACCACACAATCCAACTGTATAATGAAGTTCATTACTTATACAGGAGATAACTGTGATTAGTGTCACAGTACACCTCTACCTCTTCTCTTATTAAATGATTCACTCATTTAATTGGGTGACCATGTGATAAGAAATACAACTATTTATTTTAGCCCTCCAACTAACAGATCGAGTGTAAATAATCTGACACTCCACCTGTTTATTATGGGCAGGTATGCCACTATCAAATCCTAATTCCCTAAAGGGTTACGCATGTGTTCATTTCTCCCTTCACTACCTTACTGAATACTCAACTGAGACTGACACATTCATGCACGCGTACACACGTCCTTCCTAGTCCCGCTTTATATTACAGTACTATCTTTTCTCCATAACAGACAGGTGGAGTGTCAAATTAATTATACTCAATCTGATCGTTGCAGGGCTAAAATAAATAGTTGTGTTTCTTATCATCACATGGTCACCCAATTAAATGACTGAATCATTTAAGAAGAGAAGAGGTAGGGGTGTACTGTGACACTAATCACAGTTATCTCCTGTATAAGTAATGAACTTCATTATACAGCCAGACCCTGTGGTAAATGAAGTGAAGGTGTCATTTTCAGAGTGGAAAATATGTGCTTTTCAGAGGGCCTGGCGTGCTGATAAGCGTACTTTTCCACTGAGTGAGTTGTGGCAATGTTAAACCACCTCACTGCTCGTTTTACTTAGTGAAACCTCTACACCAGTCCTGTCAAAGATACGGCCCGCGGGCCGCATCCGGCCCGCGGGCTGTATCAATACGGCCCGCGATCGCAATGTGTCACAGAAAGAAGAATCATGTTTTTTTAGAGCTTTAAGATTTCACTCGATTCCTCTACGGAAGTTTTAAAATGCGCACACTACATTTATAAGTAATTTTAAGGGCAGCGCGTGCCTAGGACAAGCGAGAGAGATAGACAGTAACGCCATCTCTACCTGACATCAATGAGCTTGTCGAAAACAAGAGAAGTCAGGTATCTGGATCCTCGAGCTCAAAATAATTACCATCTTTTATAACTTTGATATGATTTTTAACAACCGTATATTATTCATACTATACAATTAATTTAAAAAAATGTTATGATAATTCAGTACATTTTTTGTTATTTGAATGTGGCCCGCCTACACATTCTAAATTTAATACGTATATGGCCCTCTGCAAAATTGAGTTTGACACCACTGCTCTACAGGTTCAAACCAGCCTACAGGCTCATCACCTAACCACAACAACACAGTACTATCTTACAAGTTTTGTGGTTTGATTTCTTATTTTGATTGTTTGTTTTATTAATAAGATTGAGTTTATTTAATATAAGCTATGCAGTTGAACCTTATCTACATTTTATGGTGTTACAGATAAATATGTGCTTTGGTAAGTAGGCTATCCACATATTGAAATTAGTGCGCAGCGACCATTTGCTTCGTGAGTTACACGAATGTGGTGAGGATTCATACCAGCGTACGCTACCATGTCGTTTTTTTTGTTACTTTTGAACAGTGCTTAGAGAATTCGAGGTTTTACGGGAAAGAAAGCATTCATGCTAATATAAAATATTTTTTTTTTGTTATCCCTAATGTGTGTCAGTTGCAATCTGTTCAATTGAGAACAATAAGCAACCCCATGACCCAATGAGATGAGGATGATGTGTGTGAAGTGTAAATGAGACTGTGTACTCTTCTACAGACACACTCACAGAGTATGATTAATTGAACCCCAACCATCAAACTACACCCACAACCACTGTCTACCATTCAAATCCGTATAAAAGTAACTACCTTTACTAGGATTTCAACCAAGAACCTTCGTTTCCGAAAATCAGCTGTTTAACAGCTGATTTGGGCGACGACTTTACCTCTAGACCAACCCAGTGGGTAATAGAAAGTTAAGATAAGTTATTTTACACATTTGTTTTTTTTTTTTTTGTTATATAGTACTACAAGTTGTTTTAATACTTGCATTGTTACCACTAAAAATGATGTGATTCCCATTTCAATAAACGTTCCTTGGTAAATATACTTACCCGGGCTTAACATCAAAAAAATAAATCTAGCTCTAGAAATCCATAATTCAAGTCCCTGTAAAGCAAAATTTAACATTTTACAACACATATATTTTCCTCGTAATACTGCCCTTTAAGGGTTAAGGGAATTCGGATTTGATAGTGGCATACAGAAAACGGAAAAGATCCGAAAGCTTTTTAAAATTACACCATAAGTACGTCTATAGGCCTACGTAACGTGTTTTCATACCTCAGACACTTACAAATTGGTTTGTTCGCAAATGCATTATTTTATTATTGACGCGACCTTAAAGAAATAAATATTAAAAATTGATAAAGGCCTATACACTAAATTTTTATATTTTGTAATTACTGATTTACCTCTTAGTTATTCAAAAAAAATATCGTATAATGTAATTTAAAGTGAACAAGGTAAACTGGAAAGCATTTAATAGCTTTTCAAGTGACTTATAAAGTTGTTTCATTTTATTACACGTAATAATGCAGCGTAATCGTTAAAACAATAAATTGTAGTGTGTGTCTGTGTGTGTTTGTGTTGAAAAAATTTGAAATTTCTCTTTAAATTTTTCTTGAGATGCCGTTTAGTAATAATATTCAGTAATATATGTTCGGAGATATATCAGGTTTTAAACAGGAAGTAAATATTTCGCATAATTTACCTGCTCCTGCATAGTATTCCTATGTACGAATAGTATTATATATTTATTTACGTAATGTTATTTGGCCTGTAAACAGTTATTTAACAAGACAAGTTTACGGCGTTTTAATAATAATTCTGTAAACATTTAACACGACCAACTATTATGCGTATAGATGTGAAATTATAGTCGCTGGTTCAGACGGAACTATTCGTTCGTTCACGTGATACGCAAAATCTGGTTCAATGTATTTTATACGGAGCATCTTAAATAGGCCTACACAGTTCTACCAAGCAAACGTAAACGAATAATTTGGTATGAAACACTCACACGACTTTCTTTGGCCAATGCAAATAATTATAGATACTGAAGTCACCACGAGATTGCCTTTTGCGTACGTATGGGCTGTGAGGAAGGGAAGTGAAATATTTACAGTGCTGCCAACCTCAACAGTGAGACACTACTCGTACATTTCACTACCGTACACTTTCTAGATACATTTTGTAAACTGTGGTTTATTCCGAGAAAATGTTTTCTTCATAAATTTTATAAGAAATAAATATCACGTGTAATATTGCGTATAGCTTAATTACATGACTTGAAATGTTTGATTTACTCTAATTACGAATAAATCGCCTACTTCACTATTCCTATCATCGGCGTTTTCATTATTAATCTCTCTAGTATCTACCTAACCGTTTTCTATTTTTACCAGGTGTCAACAAAACCGTTATAGAATAGCTTCTTCACGTCCTTAATTTCCATTTTTATTTTTTAAATTGTGGAAAGAGAAACACAGTAGTTAGCCGCTCCCTCACGGCTTTTGTTAAGAGGCGCAGTTAGGCATTTTTGTTTAGCTTCAACTTTACAACATTTTATTACATTGCGTTCAGCAATGTGAATAGTTCGACCACGTTTTCGAGAAACCGACATTTGTGTTTACAGTACAAACAGTTATATTGGTACAGTTAACCTAGAAAAGATTCCGCGATATACTGTATTATATGCTCTGGGTATAGTATGAGTTGTTATGTTTGTCGTACTGAAATTGAAGCAGTGGTGCATGCGCACTGATGCTTTGCCCCCCCCTTCACCCCTCGTTGCAAACAAGGGCAAACTTTTGACTCAAGTGACTATAACATTAGTAACAAAACATTAAAAATAAACAAAAATTAATCTCAATAAATATAACTTTAATCATGAGTTAATGGTGCAAAATGAAAACCAAACCTGTTTGGCTAAATCGGAAAATTAATCTTTGACGCGAAACAAGGCTCTGTAGAGATAACTGCGTGAAATAAAAATTTTAGATCTTCTAATTTCCTATAAATTAGATTATATACACACTTTATACATAATATTTATATTACACAAAAAAGTTCTTCTTCTTCATGTAGCATCTCCATTACGAAGGTGTGCTAGCATCATGGCAATCCTGACCTTGGAAACTGTAGCTCTAAATAGGTCGATGGATGACAAATTAAACCACTCTCGCAGGTTCCGTAGCCAGGAGGTTCTTCTTCTTCCAACCGATCGTTTGCCCATAATCTTTCCCTGGATGACAAGATGAAGGATTTCATATTTTGGACCTCTCAAGACATGGCCGAAACAAAAAAGTTGCTTTCATCCAATTGTCCGAACGACAAGGTACCCTAGCTAGGAGGTCGTCATCCCGAGCGCAAGCTCACTTCTTTCAGGACTCGGACTCAGGTAGGCTACACGGATTCAGAATTGAATCAGTAAAATAAATAGCAGAAACTCCATGAATAGGGGAAGGTGGTCCGGTCCGGTTGCTCACGTGGTGTGGTGCATGTAGCGTAGTGATTAGCGCAACTGGCTTTTACACCGGGGTCCCGGACTCGATTCCCGGTCATGTCTGGCATTTTTTCATCACTCATATTCATAAATCATCATTCTCCAACGTCTGCATCAGCAGAAATCGCAGAACAGTCAGACGTAAAAAAATATTCATGTTATCATTTAATGATGATGAACCTCACTGACAATGAACCTCTCACAAAAACAGATACGGTCAAGTATCTCGGTCTGACTTTTGATAAACGACTAACTTGGAGCACACATATCAAACGGAAACGTTTATTACTGAATTCCCGACTTAAACTTCTATATTCCCTACTTCACAAACTATCAAAATTACCAATGGCACAAAAATTACGCATATATTGTTCTCTTTTGAAACCTATCTGGACCTACGGGTGCCAAATTTACGGTTCAACCAAACCCTCTAACTTGCAACGAATTCAAGCATTCCAGTCAAAAACATTACGCCTTATAGCAAAAGCACCTTTTTACGTTAGCAACAAAACCTTACATACAGATTTGAAAACATCACTTGTACAAAATTCCATTGAATACCTATACAAACGCTTTCATGACAAGTCACACGAACACGAGAACCGACTGGTGCGTTCACTTTCCACCGTCCACTTACCTGATAATCCCCCTAGACGCCTTAAAAGACGCTGGAGTAGAGACCTGATAAATTTGATACACAAATTTCATTGTTGGGGAGACACCAATGGGGGCCCTACCCCTCTCAAGCCTATCATGTCATTTACATTATTATCATAATCATCACATTTGCTTGTTGTAAAATTTTACAGTTGCAAATAAAGAATTAAAGAGAGAAAAAAATTATCATTTGTACCATTGTCATGTTCAGCACATTTAATTGCGGACTTCACACACAAATAAATAACATGTTGAAAAATTGTATAATTTTTTTTTTTTAGCTTTTATTTGTTATCGGGAACTGTACACTATTGACAACTACCCAATTTGATGGCTGCTTTTCGGTGTATTTTTGAAGTGGATTAGGCATGAGTTTGTACAGTGACCCCCAGTAGAGTATGTTCATGGATGGCTGTCAACTGGTCACCATACAAAGTCGCTTGCCCAACCGGTGTTACTTAACAAATAATAGCGAATTACTACCAGCTGACTGACTGGGCTAGCCCGGAGGCCTTGTATAATTTAATGAATAAATAAATATATTAGCATTTTTAACCACCGGGTTGGTCTAGAGGTAAAGTCGTCGCCAAAATCAGCTGTTTAACAGCTGATTTTCGGAGACGAAGGTTCCTGGTTGAAATCCTAGTAAAGGTAGTTACTTTTATACGGATTTGAGTGGTAGAGAGTGGTTGTTGGTGTAGTTTGATGGTTGGGGTTCAATTAACCATACTCAGTGAGTGTGTCTGTATAAGAGTACACAGTCTCATTTACATGTCATCATACACATCATCCTCATCTAATTGGGTGATGGGGTTGCTTATTGTTCTCAATTCAACAGATTGCAACGTACACAAATTCGGAATAAAAAATTAAATAAAAAAAAATTAGTATTTTTAAAACTGTCTTTAAGTATTTTATATAATAGGAAGATTAAAATAATATTAATTAAATGAATGTTTAGAAGTTTAGAATGTTTAGTTCCGCTGTTACAAGTAGGCATACCTGATGGCTAATGATGACGGCGATTGTTTACTCGGATGCATAATTATCGAATTTCATAATCACCGGTAAACAACACCGTAAAATAATACTACAAGTGTTTATGTAATTTTCAAATTGGTTGTATTTCGCCAATTAATTCCCACAGATCAGCAAGTATTTATTCAAAATGTATGCTGTCTTCTAAAGTATTTTAAATGGAAATAAAGAGACTTAACGGATTTTAAAATATTTTACTCGATTGTGAATAGCACGTAGAATAGAATTTTAAAAAAAAATCTGATAGTACAATGAATGTAGCCTAAAAGTTTTCAAAAAAAAAATCTGCTGTGAAATGCTCACAAGACTTTCTCTTGACTGTGTAAATAATGAAAAATATAACCTAATTTGAATTATAAGTGAATGACGCAAAATGAAAATCAACCTATGTAGTCTACAACTTAAAAATAGTAGATAAAAGAGGAAGCAGAAAGGCAAAGAAGATCTGCCAAAATGAAAGAATACTGGACGAAAATCAAAGAAAAGAACTACAAGAGAGTGCTCAGAAATTTACTCAAGTGATCCACTGCGGTCTCAATTGGAAAAAAATCTGGTGTGAAACACTCACACAACTTTCTCTTGCCAATGCAAATAATTAACAATATAACCTAACATTAGTAATAAAACATTAGAAATACACAAAAAACTAACCTCAAAAAACATTACCTTATTTTAATCATGAGTGAATGACGCAAAATGAAAATTAACCTCAGTTTGGCTTAAAAATACGGAAAATCACTCTTTCACTCTAAACTAGGCTCTGTAGAGAAAAATGCTTTAAATAAAAGTTGTAGATCTTTTAAATTCCTATAAATTTGATTATTATACACTTTTGTCGTAAAATGCATACTAAGGCCGAAATCTTAAAAAAATCGATTTTTTACACGTTTTCGTGAGAAAAAAAACAGAAAATCGCTAATTACCGCTAAACTAAGCGTTATACAAAAAAATATTTCAAATAAAAGTTGTAGGATTTTAAATTCTCTACAACTTTTGTTATAAATATTTTTGCGCTAAAATGCATATTTAAGCCGTAATCTTAAAAAAGTATTTTTTTACGTGAAAACAGCCTCACCAAGAATTTCAGCTAACATGGCGCCTACCCTATATTATAGAGAATAAAAAATTGAGTAAATATGGCGATTTAAAAAAAATCGTAGGACCAGTTTTTGAGAAAATCGCAAAAAAGTGAAAAATTAAACGAATAAACTACTACTTCCGATTGACCGAGCTTCATGAAAATGTTCGTGTCGGGTCCGGTAGTGGTATGTAACTTAAGTTTCAAGTTTCAAGTTCGTACGATGTTCCGTTCTTGAGATATTCTGTTCACACAAACACACACAGACCAATCGCTAAAAACATGATTTGTTGGGTTCAGGGGGTCTGAAAACGTGTAGATCCGGTGAAAACTCGATTTCGAAAAATCGACATGAAAACAATACTTTCCTTCCTATATGTGCATATAGCCTACGCAAGAGAAAGTAAAAATACATTAACGTTTTCAGGCCCCCGAACGCAAAAAAAAATGTTTTTACCAAAAGGCGCGTGAAGAAAATATCTCAAGAACGGAAATTAGTAGCCTACGAAGTTAAAACTTGAAACTTAAGTTAGGTGTACCATGAGTAGATGTGATTAACATTTTAATCAAAAACGTTCAACCGGAAATAGTTTATTCGTGCAAATTTTAACTTTTAACAATTTTTACGAAAACTGCTTTTACGATTTAAAAAAAAATCGCCTACTTCACTAATAATTTTTTGTCTACGAGATAGAGGAAGCGGCATATCAGCTGAAATTCTTGACGGCGTTGTGCTGTTTCCTGGTAAATAAATGCGTTTATTTTTAACATTGCGGCCTTAAGATGTATTTTAGAGGAAAAACGTTTATAATAAAAGTTGTAAAAATTTAAAAATCTCAAACTTTTATGTCAAACACTTTTTCTGTAGCGCTTAAGTTTAGCGTCAATTAGAGATTTTATTGAATTTTGCTAACATTGAAATCGGTAAAAAATGGGATTTTTTAAATTTCGGCTTTGGTAAGCATTTCAGAGGAAAATAATAGACTGCAATTAAAGTTATAGAAAATTTTAATAAATTCTAAAATTTTACTACAGAGCTTAGTTTAGCGTCAATTAGTGTTTTCCATATTTTTTTTTTTTAGTCCAACAGAGGTTAATTTTCATTTAATAATCACGCATGATTAAAATAACGTTGTTTTTCATTTTACATTATTTACTCAAGATTATACGTTTCATTATTTGCATTGCCAAAAGAGAGTAGTGTGAGTTTTTCAAACTAGATTTTTCACAGTAAGAAATTTTGAGCACAATCTTGGAATCAATATTTTCGTGTAGTTAAATTTAAAAACTGTATAATTGTTTTTGAAACAAAGTAAATAATTCCTTATTCTTGATAGATTTTTAATGCAAGGCAACGGTATGCCTAAGACACATCTTCAAAAAACTGGATAATATGAAAAAGGTTAATTCTTTATTTAGTACGTTAGGCGTAATTAGGATTTCGGAAGTATAAGGATACCTAAACGGTGAGGGATAGTCATTCTGCATTACCGCTATAAATTTATATAATCTGTACCTAAGAAGTAAAAGAAAAATAACTCCATTTTTTGTCATTTTTCAGAAGAAACAAAAACATTTTGGTTTTCTTCCTTGTAAAAATTTCTGAAGGTGTTAAAAATTTTTTTAAATTTGTACCAAAATTAGTTTCTGATAAATAGAGATTTAAATGACTAAACAACTTTCTTAATTTTTACATCCCCCCCCTGACCACCCACATGACTTCAGTGTTAACCCCCAATGTAACGAGTTAATCAAAATACATTTTGCTAACTCTGTTCTAATAAAGAAACAGCATTTTATTCACAAAAAATAGTTTAAAAAATTACACAATTCAAGCAAAATCAGTAAGACAATAAAATGAAAATAATTCAAAATCAATAAACTTATTGTCAATACCGAGTATATATTCAATTAAATTAAAACAGTGGTTTTTAAAATGGTCCGCATCATTTATACAAATGTGCAGTTAAGGTAAGACTGTATGATGGTTTTGACTGAAAATTTCGATTTTCGGTTTTTTATTTTTTTCAATAGCTCAGCCCTAGAAGAAAAAACTACAAGAAAAAACATTATTTAATGAACAAATAGATTTTACCAGGTCTGCCCAGAAAAATGATCATGTAACCAAGAACGAATATTTTTCATAATTTTATACTGATCGTTTTAAAACAATAGAATTTTAGTTTTTAAAAATATCTGCATCACAATTTTATTATTTACAGCTGTTGGTTTCTCTTTCTACCCAACTGTTGATGGGAAATTTACTTATGTGTGTACGTTTTGTTTTTGGATTTTTTGTTTTTTGCCTATAAATTTAGACTTTTAAAATTTTAGGTACATTTTTCTCGGAAACCATTAAACCTACCGGGCTGAAATTTTTACCAGTTAAGTTATTCATCTTGTGCACGCACATTTACACCAGCATTTTTGTAACTTTCTTAAATGCTCCAACAATTTTAGTAATATGCAAAAAACGTAGAAAATAAATTTGTAAAAACCTATGTGATTCGTTTTGTTGTTTTTAATTTTATGGTCCGACAGATTAAATTTAAAAAATGTTAGTAGCTAAAGACACCCGACAACTATACGTATGTAAATTTTTATCAATTTTTTGAAAAATGTACCTAAAAATATCAAATTTAACATTGGTGGGACACAAAGTGCAGTCTCCCCTTAATCTGGTTACTGCAACTTTCAAGAAATGGAAGTAAGACAGATACAAGTTAATAATGTAAACCATTAGATAGACAATTTGTTGCTGATTTTCAAATTAAATTTTGCCAAAATTGGAGTAAACACGCTTTACCTCTACGCCACAGTATTAGTATACACAATTTATCCTTTTGTATTATTTATTTTGTAAAATAAATTTAAAAAAAACTAGTATACGTAATGTATTCGTTTTTAGTGTCAGTTTTGTGGAGGTAGATAAAAAAAGTGACAATTAAAATAAATAAATAAATAAAATGACATACCTTGATTTAAAAGATCCAGTTGACAATTAACTAAATTAGTTAAAGATGTGACATAAAATAATAGAATGAATAAAACCGCCGCGTAAAAACTTATCCTATTATTTCTCGGCTGCAACATTTTCTAAATTTATATTTTATTATTTTTTATACAACATAAAAATAAACATATAAAAAAATGAAACACAATAATAATTAATCATCCATTTAAATCGTCAATTAATCATCATCATGATCACTGGAGAACAAATTACAAAAAAAAATAAAATAAAACCAACAATCCACTCGTCATACAAACATGACCGTTGACACTTTTCAAACAAATTACGATATAAAATCACTTGGTTTAAGTCATCATTGACGAAATTACACGCACATATATACTGTAGATAAAATACCGTAATTAGACGACCCGGATGAACTGTACTGAATAGAGAAAGAACCAACGCACACTTTGATAGCCGAAGTAAAAATGAACGGTTCTCTTAGATCGAGTAGTTGCAACCCAGTAAAGATTTCCTTCCACTGCCGCCGAGTCGAGTACTCCTACCTGACCAATTCTCCAGTCACTCTATGAGGTGATCGTTTCCTCTCTTTTCATTCGTCATGTTCCAGTCGGTTTTCTTTCTCTTTCTTTCCAGCAAGCGGTTCTGTTCCACTGGTTGTATTTACTCGTTACGACTATCCCTTCTCTTCTGCATTACTTGTAGCTAGCTGTACTTAAAGGTGCCCTTACACCATAAAATCGGATCGATCGTACTCAAAAACAGCTTCACGAGGCGCGACAAACAACGTCTCACAACAAATATACGAGGGTTATCCAGAAAATAACCTCAGTTTTGAAATAAAAAGTAAACGAGTGAAGATACAAAAACTTTATTAATGTATATAATAAAGTAAAACTACAGTTTTCTCTATTTTCGACATAGTCGCCAAACAGATTCAAGCACTTGTCGTACCGTAGAACAGTCTTTGAAATACCTTCTGCATAAAATTCTGTCGCCTGTGAATGTAGCCAACCATTCACGGCGTTTTGAAGCTCTTCGTCATTGGCAAACCGCTGAGATGCAAGCCACCGCTTCATGTTCGGGAACAGGTGAAAGTCACTAGGAGCCAAGTCCGGGCTGTATGGGAGATGATCGAAAACGTCACATTTAAACTTGGCCAAAAGTTCTTTTGTTCTTCGAGCTGTATGAGGGCGAGAAAATAAATGAACTTTTGGCCAAGTTTAAATGGGACGTTTTCGATCATCCCCCAAACAGCCCGGACTTGCCTCCTAGTGACTTTCACCTGTCCCGAACATGAAGCATCTCAGCGGATCGCCAATGACCAAGACCTTCAAAACGCCGTGAATGGTTGGATACATTCACAGGCTGCAGGTTTTTATGCAGAGGGTATTTCAAAGACTGTTCCAAGGTACGACAAGTGCTTGAATCTGTTTGGCGACTATGTCGAAAATAGAGAAAAACTGTAGTTTTAATATGTATATAATAAAGTTTTTGTATCTTCACTCGTTTACTTTTTATTTCAAAACGGAGGTTATTTTCTGGATAACCCTCGTACTTCACTAGTGTGAAACACACGACTTTTCTTTCCAATGTAACTAATGAAAAACATGAACTTATTTTAATCATGAGTGAATAAAAGTAAGTGAAAATCAACCTCTGTTCGACTTTAAAAATACGGAAAATCTATAATAGAAGCTAAACTAAGCGCTACAGAAAAAAAAATTGAAATCAAATTTGTAGGTTTTCATTAAATTTTCAATAACTTTGTTCATAATTTTTACTACATTTTTAATTGTTTTTGGAATTATTTTTACTTTCTCTTGCCTATATGAATATATAGGAAGGAAAGTATTGTTTTCATGTCCATTTTAACAAATCCACTCTTCACCTCATATGCACGTAAACAGACCCCTTCAACCCACAAAACAACATGTTTTTAGCGATTGGTCTGTGTGTGTGTATACAAAATATCTCAAGAACGGAACATCGTACGAACTTGGAACTTGAAACTTAAGTTACATACCACTACCGGACCCGACACGAATATTTTCATCAAAATCGGTCGATCGGAAGTAGTAGTTCATTCGTGTCATTTTTCACTTTTTGCGATTTTCTTAAAAACTGGTCCTACGATCTTTTTTAAAATTGCCTGGTTTACTAAATTTTTTATGCTTTACAAGATAGGGTAGGCGCCATGTTTAGTGAAATTCTCGGTGACGCTGTTTTCACGTAAAAACGTTGTTTCTTTAAGATTACGGCTTAAATATGCATTTTAGCGCAAAAATTTATAAAATAAAAGTGTAGAGAATTTAAAATCCTACAACTTTTATTTCACACAATTTTTTGTAGTCCTATAACGCTTAGTTTAGCGGTAATTCGCGATTTCTTGTTTTTTTCTCACGAAAACATGTGAAAAATCGATTTTTTTTTAAAAAGATTTCGGCCTTAGTATACATTTTACGACAAAAGTGTATATAATCAAATTTATAGGAAATTAAACGATCTACGACTTTTATTGAGAAGATTTTTCTCTACAGAGCCTAGTTTAGCGTGAAAGAGAGATTTTCCGTATTTTTAAGCCAAACTGAGGTAGATTTTCATTTTGCGTCTTTCACTAATGATTAAAATTAGGTTATGTTTATTGAGGTTAGTTATTTGTTTATTTCTAATGTTTTATTACTAATATTAGGATTATTGTTAATTATTTGAATTGGCAAGAGAAAGTTGTGTGAGTGTTTCACACCAGATTTTTTTTTGTTTTTGATATTGCGCTAGTATTATGTATTCTGTGTTGCATTTGTGGATGAAAAAATGTTAAATTTAAGGGTAGTTAAGGCTAAATTTTGTTTTCATTGTTTTTCTCTGTAATAATGTAAGTAAATTGGTAGAGGTTTTTTTGTCATCAGTCTCTCGACTGGTTTGATGCAGTTCTCCAAGCTGTCCTATCTTGCACAAGTCGTTTCATATCTACATACCTGTAACACCCTACATCTTTTGTGATTTGCTTTACATATTGAAATCTTTGCCTCCCCCTACAATTTATTCCCTCAATATTACCCTCCACTATTGATAGATATCTTAAGATATGTCCCAGTAGCCTATCCCTTCTTCTGGTAAGATGTTTCCATATACTTCTTTTTTCATCCACTCGCCTAACAACTTCTAGATTACTTATTTTGTCCACCCACCTAATCTTTAACATTTCCTATAACACCACATTTCAAAAGCTTCTATTCTCTTCTTTTCTACAGCCCCTTTCACCCACATTTCACTCCCGTATAATGCTACATTACTATTATATTACATTACTATTACTTTATATTACTATTACTTTATATTACTATACTATAGTATATTACATTACTATTACGTTATATAGGTATTTTAATTATTTACATTGGGTAGAGAAAGAAAGTCGTGTGAGTGTTTCACACATACTTTTTTAGTTGTCACATCTTCTGGGATTATGCAATAACCCCCCCCTTTCCTGAAGGAACTCTACAGCACCTTCCTCCGTCCGACTATTACCTATTAAGTAACTCTACAAAATTCATAGCAGACTGTGAAATGGGAATGGAGTTGACATTACGCACCAATATTGCTACAGTCCAGCCTCTCTAAGTTTGCTCCTAATGTAAACAAATAATGACGTCACTGAGCATGCGCATTATATAAAAATGTGTACACAAAATACTTTAAAAAGTATTTTTATAAATGAAATGTTAGGCCTACATCATATCACGATTGATGTTTTTAGTAGTTTAAGTACTTATAATTTAAAAAATAGTTAACTTAATAGGAATACGACATCCATAAAGTCACGGACGCTAGCGTGCACCCTGTAGTAGCTGGTTTTGGTTTGTTGACTGTAGGAGCAAACTTAGAGCTGCTGAACTATAGTCAGGTTGGCGCGATAGACGCACGAGTGGGAGAATTGTGGTACCCTTCAGGGAATTCGAATTTGATAGTGGCATACAGAATACGGAAAAGACCCCAAAACTGTATATATAGCCTAATCAAATGTATAGGTAATTAAAAGATTACAACTTTTATTTAAAGTATTTTTCTCTACAAAGCCTAGTTTAGGATGAAAGAGCAATTTTCCGTATTTTTAAGCCAAACTGATGTCGATTTTCATTTTGCGTCTGTCACTCATGATTAAAATAAGGTTATGTTTTTTTAAGGTTAGTTTTTTGTTTATTTCTAATGTTTTATAACTAATTTTAGGTTATATTGTTCGTTATTTGCATTGGCAAGAGAAATTTGTGTGAGTGTTTGACACCATATTTTTTAATTTATGTAAAGTAATAATATAAAATGGATAAAATCATCAAATCATGGATAAAAATTGGAGCGTCGGATCATCAGGAGATGCCTGAACAAAAGATGTTTCTCTGATGGGATATGGAAACCCGTCTCGAAAGAAGAAGTATACAGAAATACAGAACCTCTAGCAGACCAGATGAGGAAAAAGAGAATTTCCTTCTTTGGACATCTCTTGAGGACCAACTCTTCCAAAATCTCAAAACAAATCATCAACTTTTTCCTTAACAGAAAAACTCAGCCCCACTGGATCAGGGAAATTAAGGAGGACATGGACGGGCTCCAAATCTCACTTGAGGACCTCAAAACAAAATCCGGAAATTACCACAAGACTTGAACAGCAGAAACCGACGAAATGACAGAAAGTTGTGTATTCTGGAAAGGAACGGCAGAGAAGATCGGATGGATTGAGGGACTACTGGAGAAAGTTCAAGGAAGGAAACATTAGGAAAGGACTCCAAAAACTGAAAAATTGACCCGCAAAAATTGAAATGAGCTTTTTTTAGTTTGATGAACTTATGTAGTCCTGTGTGGCTTTAAAAATTTTTAAAAATGGATAAAATACACCAAGTAAGAAGAAGAAGAACAGGGATTAAAAAATAAAAAAGATGATTATTGTGGGACATTTTTAAGATGTAGTAAAAGACAGGTGCTTCCATCAAGTCGATCTCTCACTTGTAAAGTGTTTCGATAAAAGAGTGAGACAGATAGATTGAAGAATGATAAAGAGCAAGTGAGAGAGTGAATTGGAAAGGATGTAACGAATTGGCTGGAGTATCGGTGGTGGTGATGGTCGGGGTTAACTAGTAAACAGAGTCACAGTTGTAGCAAATGACAGAGTGAGTGAGTGAGTGAGAGAGAGAGAGGGGGGGGCACGCCATGCAGTACTGGTACTCAAACAGTATTTATATTCTTATATATTTTCTACACCTATATTAAACTGGTTGTTCACAAATACCACCGCCATACACTATCATTCCTACTCGGTTAACCAACGCCCAATCACCTAACAAACAAATTTTCCGCAAGTCAAGATTGTTTATTCTGCGATAATCCGATCTTCTCTCCTCAATGGGGCACCAGTCTGGTGGCCCATCCTCTCTAATTCCAATAAAAGAAAATTTTCCTCCTTTCCAAAATAGAATCCTTCGTGTAATCTCCAACTTTCATTACCTTATCCCTAATACCTGCCCATAACAGGCAGGTGGAGTGTCAAATTATTTACACTCGATCTGTTAGTTGCAGGGCTAAAATAAATAGTTCTGTTTCTTATCACATGGTCAGCTAATTAAATGACTGAATCGTTTAAAAACAGAAGAGGTAGAGGTGTACTGTGACACTAATCAGAGTTATCTCTTCTGAAAGTAATGAATTTTATTATACAGCCAGACCCTGTGGTGAATGAAGTGAAGGTGTCATTTGCAGAGTGGAAAATATGTGCTTTTCAGAGGGCTCGGCATGCTGATAAGCGTAATTTTCCACTCAGTGAGTTGTGGCAATGGTAAACCACCTCACTCCTCGTTTTACTTAGTAAAACCTCTACAAATTCAAACCAGCCTTTTGGCTGATGATTTAAACAACAACACCATCCCTAATACAATCGTCTTAGAAAACGTCCAATTCCCATCCCTCACGGACTATATCTACAACACATCACGATTCTGCTAAAGTTTCAGAACTCGAAATCGTCAGAAGAATCTACGAAGATAATCATCCACCAAAAGAAGAATGCATACTGCCATTCCACGATTTCCTTTAACTATTCTATTTCCTAATTTCTCCTAAATAAATTACTCCTTCTTTATCAAACCTCCTCTAAATCTACCTTAGGCTACCCGGAATCAGAATCATAATAAAATTTACCTTTATTATTCCTTCCTAATATTTTCGACCCACCGGGTTGGTCTAGAGGTAAAGTCGTCGCCAAAATCAGTTGTTTAACAGCTGATTTTCGGAGACGAAGGTTCCTGGTTCAAATCCTAGTAAAGGTAGTTACTTTTATACGGATTCGAATACTAGACAGTGGTTACCGTTGTACTTTGATGGTTGGGGTTCAATTAACCATACTCTCTCAGGAATGGTCGGCCTGGGTCTGTACAAGACTACACCTCATTTACACGTCATACACATCATCCTCATCTCATTGGTTCATAGGGTTGCTTATTGTTCTAAATTGAACAGATTGCAACGTACACAAATTAGGAATTAAAAAAAAATATATATATATTTTCAATAAAAAATTCAAAATAGTTCCATAATGCTATTCTCCGAGCGATCAGGTGAATTCCCATTCACGAAATCGCCCATTATGGGTTTCCCACCCATTCATCAATGATTACGATTCCGAAGTCAAGATTTTACTCCTCACGACTCTGGTTATAGGCTATATCTACACTAATATATTAAAAAAGAATTTGTTTGCGACAAAAGTGTCATAAAATGCATACTAAGGCTGAAATCGTAAAAAAAATATTTTTTTACACGTTTCCGTGCGAAAAAAATCAGGAAATCTCTTAATTACCGCTAAACTAAGCGTTATACAAAAAAATGTTTGAAATAAAAGTTGTAGGATTTAAAATTCCCTACATATTTTATTATATAAATTTTTCGCTAAAATTCATATTAAAGACGTAATATTAAAAAAACAATTTTTTTTACGTGAAAACAGCCTCATCAAGAATTTCACCAAATATGGCACCTACCCTAGCTTGTAGAGCATACACAATTTAGTAAACCAACCATATAAAAAAAATCGTAGGACCAATTTTTGAGAAAATCGCAAAAAAATGAAAAATTACACGAATAAACTTCTACTTCCGGTTGACCGATTTTGATGAAATTGTTCGTGTCGGGTCCAGTAGTGGTATGTAATTTAAGTTTCAAGTTCCAAGTTCGTACGATGTTCCGTTCTTGAGATATATTGTTTACACACAGAGCAATAGGTAAAAAGCAGTCGTTGTGTGGGTTGAGCGGGTCTGTTTAGGTGTATATTCGGGTGAAGAGTGTATTTGTTGTGATTGACATGAAAACAATACTTTCCTTCCTATAAATTCATATAGGCAAGAGAAAGTAAAAAAAAAACTTGAAGGCGTGGCTCTGCTTATACTGTTTTCGCCTCTCCCAATCATGTGCATCGATACTATTCCCCTACTGTCGATTTAGCTGTTAACAATCTCTGACACTTCTCCAAATATCAAAAAGAGGTAGTAGAAGCGGAAACTCTTCCCCAGTCTTCAGTTGGTGCAAGCGTATTGGAAATAATTTACTATTTTGTTATGTAATACAACATAACCCTTCTTAACCGAACTCGGGTTAACTGAAACGATTTCAGAGGAAAAACAAAATAGTAAAAAACAAAAAAAAACACTTTAATACGGTAAGTAAACTTGAGACAGCGTTCAAATAATTTTGAAGTTCAAAAAATAGGCTAAATAAAACGTAAAGGTAGCATTAGATAAGTTACACGCCTAATGAAACAACAGCAGCTCGCAAACGTTGCCTACAAAAAAATTACGCATTTTTACTTTTTCTAACCTACATGGATATAGAAAAGAAAGTAGGTATTGTTTTCTTGTCGATTTTAAAAAATCGACTTTCCACCAGATAAACACGTTTTCAGACCCCCTCAACCCAACAAAACATGTTTTCAGCGATTGGTCTGTGTGTGTGAACAAAATATCCCAAAAACGGAACATCATACGAACTTGAAACTTAACACTTAAGTTAGGTAGGCTACCACTAGAGGACCCGACATGAACATTTTTAACAAAATCGGTCAACCGGAAGTAGTTTATTCGTGTCATTTTTCATTATTTTGCAATTTTCTCAAAAACGGCTTCTATGATTGTTTTAAAAATTGCATTATTTTTAATTTTTCTTGCATATATAAATGTATAGGAAAAAAAGTAGCCCATTGTTTTCATGTCGATTTTTAAAAATCGAGTTTTCACCGGATCTACACGTTTTCAGACCCCTGAACCCAAAAAACATGTTTTTAGCGATTGGTCTGTGTGTGTGAACAGAATATCACAAAAACGAAACATCGTACGAACTTGAAACTTAAGTTACAAACCACTGCCTGACCCGACACGAACAATTTCATCAAAATCGGTCAACCGGAAGTAGTACTAGTTTATTCCTGTAATTTTTCACTTTTTTCCGATTTTCTCAAAAACTCGTCCGACGATTTTTTTAAAAATCGCCTGGTTTACTAAATTTTTTATTTTCTACAAGATAGGGTAGGCGCAATGTTTGCTGAAATTCTTGGTGAGGCTGTTTACACGTAAAAAAGTGTTTTTTTAAGATTACAGCTTTAATATGTATTATAGCGCAAAAATTTATAATAAAAACTGTAGAGAATTTAAAATTCTACAACTTTTATTTCAAACATTTTTTGTGTAACGCTTAGTTTAGCGGTAATTATCGATTTTCTATTTATTCTCACGAAAACGTATGAAAAATCGATTTTTTAAAAATATTTCGGCCTTAGTATGCATTTAAGACAAAAGTGTATATAATTAAATTTATAGAAAATTAAAAGATCTACAATTTTTATTTAGAGCATTTTTCTCTACAGAGCCTAGTTTAGCGTGAAAGAGTGATTTTTCGTATTTTTAAGCCAAACTGAGGTCGAATTATCATTTTGCATCTTTCACTCATAATTAAAATGTTATATTTATTGAGGTTAGTTTATAACCAATGTTTTATTAATAATTTTTTGTTATATTGGTCATTATTTGCATTGGTAAGAGAAAGTTGTGTGCGTGTTTCACACCAGATTTTTTTTTTTTTTTGGTCATCAGCCTCTCGACTGGTTTTATCCAGTTCTCCTAGCTGTTCTACCGTGCGTTCGGAAAGTCGCTGTGCACTGGAATTGTGACTACGGATTTATGAAAATATGTATAAAGAAATGACTAAGCATTTTGGAAAAAAATTTATTCAATACCTTAATTACATTGTTAAACCGTGATTACATTGTTTATAGAAGGTGTTCGAAATGACCTCCATTGGCATCAATACAGCATTGCACTCGTTTCATTTTGTTTGCAAACACCTTTCGCAACTGAAGAACAGTGATTCCTTGAATGTATGCCGTTATTGCGGCTTTAAGTTCGTCAATCGGAGTGTGATGACGCCAATGGAGGTCATTTCGAACACCTTCTATAAACAATGTAATCACGGTTTAACAATGTAATTAAGGTATTGAATAAATTTTTTTCCAAAATGCTTAGTCATTTCTTTATACATATTTTCATAAATCCATAGTCACAATTCCAGTGCACAGCGACTTTCCGAACGCACGGTATGTTGCGTAAGTCGTTTCATATCTACATACCTGTAACACCCTACATCTTTTGTAATTTGCTTTATATATTCTAATCTACAATTCACTCCCTCAATATTAGCCTCCATTATTGATAGCCCAATACCTGGATACCAATACCCGGTTGACGTAATGTGTCCAAATCCGAATCTGAACCACACTATTTTAGGCCGGCACGTTGGCGTAGTGGTTAGCGCAACTGGCTTCTACACCGGGGTCCCGGGTTCGAGTTCCGGTCAGGTCTTTTTTTAAGCTTTTATTTGTTATCGGGAACTGTACATTATTAACAACTACCCAATTTGATCACTACTTTGCTGTATCATTTGACGTGAATTAGGCATGAGTTTGAACAAGGACCCCCAGTAGAGTTTCTTCATGGATGGCTGTCAGCTGGTCACCATAATACAAAGTCGCTTGCCCAACCAATGTTACTTAACAAATAATAGCGACTTTCTACCAGCTGACCCGGTCAGGTCTGACATTTTTTTTTATTTTTGTAATTCCTAATGTGTGTAAGTTGCAATCTGTTCAATTGAGAACAATAAGCAACCCCATCACCCAATCAGATGAGGATGATGTGTATGACAAGTAAATGAGACTGTGTAGTCTTCTGCAGACACACTCACTGAGTATGGTTAATTGGACGCCAACCATCAAACTACACCCACAACCACTGTCTAGTATTCAGATCCGTATAAACGTAACTACCTTTACTAGGATTTCAACCAGGAACCTTCGTCTCCGAAAATCAGCTGTTAAACAGCTGATTTTGGCGACGACTTTACCTCTAGACCAACCCGGTTGGTCGCTGTATCATTTGACGTGAATAATTAGGCATGAGTTTGAATAGGGACCCCCAGTAAAGTTTGTTCACGGATGGCTGTCAGCTGGTCACCATAATACAAAGTCGCTTGCCCAACCAGTGTTACTTAACAAATAATACCGATTTTCTACCAGCTGACCCGGTCAAGTCTGACATTTTTTTATTACTCATTTTCATATATAATCATTCAAAAACGTCTGCATTAGCAGAAATCGTAAAACAGTCAAACGTAATGGTAATGGTTTGCTGGCATTACTCCCACCACCTCCTCTCCAATTGGTCGCCAGAAGGCATACACCTGGAGGCCGTTCCTAAGAACTCTTATGAAACTTTGTGACGGCGACAGTCACTTTATTTAAGAATTAAAACTAGTTAAGAATTAAAATTGTTCGAGGGCGAGTTGGAGGGGGGTGGACCGACCTGGGGAGTGTGCGCTGCTCGCCCTCTTGTCGGTCGGGGTGCCTCTTCGGGCTCAAGGGCTCAACGCCCGCGTCACAAAACATTTGGCTCCTAACAGTCAGAGAACTTGTCGAAGATTAAAATTGAAATTAAAGTAACTAATAATATAAAATATTAGTTACGACCTAGTCGCCTTTAAATTTGCCCAGCAAGTGTTTGTTCACCATATATAATTTTAACTTCAGTGCCTTCGACGATAGCCGAGAGACGCAAACCCTTAGTTATACTACGTGACGACGGTAGAACGTAGCTACCTCTTCAAGGAACCCCCACACCGCCCGGGCATGCACCTCGCGCGGTATAAACTCGAACGTTTCGTGAGAGGCCAAATTTTCCCCCTTGGCCTTGAAGCTCCAGGGTCAGTTGTCTTCTGGACCCCCCAAGAGCGGGGCAATCGTACAGCAAATGCGTATTCGATTGGACCTCCCCACAGACGCAAGAATCATCAGCCAGTAGGCGGAAACGCTTTAAATACGCTGCGAACACAGTCAGACGTAAAACAAAAAATTACATAAAAACATTTGGCAATTCTATACTCATTATAATGATCAGCGAATATTATTTAACTTAATAATATAAAATCTTTCGCATAATTAAACCAGAGGCTAGGCTGATGATATATTTCAGATAAAAATTATGAATGAACTTTCTCCGTTATATAATTATATATAAAAATAAATTACGTCAGGGAATAATAGGTGAATATGAATGTAAAGGGGAAAAAAAGAAGAAAATACGTGACAGGTATAAGAAGGCCTACAGGGAACAAAGCCTAATTAGGTAGCGTATAGGGCCTACGTATGCCTAATAATGCTACTAAGCTAGAGATGTGTGTGGTGGTGGGTGGAGGGTGGGAACACAATTATCAGGCGTAATCCAATGCCTATTCAAAACTAATCATATTCGCTAATTAAAATTATTACTAAGCCTTCCTTACTATCTAATTTATTCTCTCTATCAAACAAAAAGTTCGACAAACCTCACTTACTTGTTCGCAAATCTTATACCTATCGTTTTTATTTGTTACTAGTGGACCCGTGCGAATAAATTCGCACAATAAGATGCAGATAAGGGGGGAGACGGCAATAGTAAACCACCTCACTCCTCGTTTTTACTTACGGTAGTTAAACCTCTAGAGGTTCCAACCAGCCTTTCGGCTGTTGACCTAAACAACAACACAAATTTTCATAAATATTTTATTATCAAAGGCCTTATTTATGAAACACTTACCATTTAATTTCAATGAAATTAACCATGACTGACTTTCCTTATGATATTGTATTGTGTTCATTACGTGGGAGACCCGCTGTACGGTATTACAGAGCTATACGTTGTAAACAATATATTTTGTTCTTTTTCATTTCGTAAAATAAAGCTCGAATTTAGCATAAATTTCAAGTTTAGAACTTTTTACCTAATCAGGAAAGAATACTCGTTAAAACCATGTAAAAATTATAAAAATCCGTTCGGTAGAACTCTGTAATTAAGAGTTTAAAGAATTCCCATTTAAAATACATTGGAAGTGATTTTGCGTTTTAAATATATAGATGACCACAACCCACCGGGTTGGTCTAGAGGTAAAGTCGTCGCCAAAGTCAGCTGTTTAACAGCTGATTTTCGGAGACAAAGGTTCCTAGTTCAAATGCTAGTAAAGGTAGTTACTTTTATACGGATCTGAATGCTAGACAGTGGTTACCGGTGTACTTTAATGGTTGGGGTTCAATTAACCATACTCTCACAGGAATGGTCGACCTGAGTCTGTACAAGACTAAACCTCATTTACACGTCATACACATCATCCTCATCTGATTGGGTGATGGGGTTGCTTATTGTTCTGAATTGAACAGATTGCAACGTACACAAATTAGGGATTAAAAATTTAAAAAAAATTATGGCCATAACACGCAAGCGGAACGTAAATTATTTGCACTCGATTTTCTCTCTCTTGTCACACTAGCTCATCTCTTATTCATGATTGGTGATTTGCTTTCTCATATCACACGGTCATCCCAATTATATGACTGAAGTAACGGATGAGGCAGTGAATCGGGCGATTATGAAAACACTGTGAAGAAGTTAAAAAATATAGTTTAATTGATTTAGAATATACCAAGTAATACTTACATATTTACAATTTTTTATAAATTACTTAGGGAAACAACTAGAGGATGCCTTAAATGGAATGGATGAGATCTTGAAAAAGGATTACTTCATTAAAATTAATAAGAACAAAACGAAAGTGTTGTGCAGCAGCAAGAGTGGTTTAGAAAAGATGGGAAATTTAAAAGTAGGCAACGAAAACATAAAGGAAGTTAGGGAATTCTGCTATCTAGGGAGTAAAACAACAAAGAATGGTAGAAGCACTAGTGATATCAAGAGTAGAATATTGCTCAAGCTAGAAAAGCCTTTGAAATGAAAAACAGCTTACTGACTACAAACATTCATTTACAGATTAGGAAAAATTTCTTAAAACATTATGTTTAGAGTGTAGCATTATACGGAAGTGAAACGTGGGTGATAGGGGCTGTAGAAAAGAAGAGGATAGAAGCTTTTGATATGTGGTGTTATAAGAAAATGTTAAAGATTAGGTGGGTGGACAAAATAAGTAATTTAGAGGTCCTTAGGCGAGTGGATGAAAAAAGAAGTATATGGAAGCATCTTACCAGAAGAAGGGACAGGGTAGTGGGGCATAATATCTTAAGACATCTATCAATAGTGGAGGTTAATACTGAGTGAGTAAATTGTAGGGGGAGGCAAAGATTAGAATATATAAAGCAAATTACAAAAGATGTAGGGTGTTACAGGTATGTAGATATGAAACGACTTGCGCAAGATAGAACAGCTTGGAGAACTGTATCAAACCAGTCGAGAGACTGATGACAAAAAAAAATTACTTGAAAATAATATCATAAAGATGTCCTCCATTTTGTCGCACACATTCTTGAACTCGTGCACGAAGGTTATTAATCACATTTCGTAATGTGGCTGTAGGAATTCGAGCCACTTCTTCACGTGTCCGTTCTTCGAGTTCCCGTACATTTCGAGGCGGTGGATATTGGAAAACACGTGATTTTAATTGTCCCCATAGAAAGTAATCGCATGCAGAGAGATCTGGTGAAGTGGCTGGCCATGAAATGTCTCCGTCATTAGAAATGACGCGATTGGGAAACAAGCGTCGCAAAACATTAATTGAAGCCCTGGATGTGTGGCAGGTAGCACCGTCTTGTTGAAAAAACGTTTTGGTAAGCCGGATTACGAACTAATTCCGGTTGAAGACAGTTCTCCAACATGTTATCATAGCGCTGTGTATTCACTGTAACTGCACGTTCATTGTCATCCTCAAAAAAATATGGTCCTACGATAGCCTGTGTTGACATTGCAAAACAAACTGTCACTTTAATACTGTGTAGCGGCTTTTTGTGTATTTTTGTGGATTTTCGCGTGACCAATATCTAAAATTCTGCTTATTTACGAAGCCCGAAAGATGGAAGTGAGCTTCATCACTCATCCAAAGATTGTTGAGAAGATCTGCGTTGCCATTCATCATGTAAACTAATCGATTACAAAAAGCAAGTCGGGATGCGTGATCAACATTATTCAAAGCGTGCACTAACTGAATTTTAAACGGATGGAACTGTAGATCTTTGTGTAAAATCCTCCTCACACTGCGATTAGAAATGCCGTGTGATATTGCCTGCCGTCGAGCTGAACGCGTAGGACTTGTTACACAGCCGCCTGCATCTTGTCAACATTTTCTGGTGTACGGACACTTTTTACGCTTCCAGTTCGTGTCTTCATTGTTGAGCCTGTTTCTTTAAAGTTTTTAACCCGTATTTTTATTGCATGGGCTGAAGGTATCGGATCATTACGCGGAATATTGAAATAATTACGAAATGCGCGCTGCGCGAACACGTAACTATCATTATTTTTACTTTCTCTTGCCTATATGCATATATAGGAAGGAAAGTATTGTTTTCATGTCGATTTTTCGAAATCGAGTTTTCACCGGATCTATAAGTTTTCAGACCCCCTGAACCCAAAAAACATGTTTTTAGCGATTGGTCTGTGTGTGTGTCTGTGTGTGTATACAAAATATCTCAAGAACGGAACATCGTACGAACTTGAAACTTGAAACTTAAGTTACATACCACTACCGGACCCGACACGAACATTTTCATCAAAATCGGTCAACCGGAAGTGGGAGTTTATTCGTAAAATTTTTCACTTTTTTGCGATTTTCTCAAAAACTGGTCCTACGATTTATTTTTAAATCGCCTAGTTTACTCAATTTTTTATTCTCTACAAGATAGGGTAGGCGTCATGTTTGCTGAAATTCTCGGTGAGGCTGTTTTCACGTAAAAACATAGTTTTCTTAAGATTACGGCTTTAATATGCAATTTAGCGCACAAATTTACATAATAAAAGTTGTAGAGAATTTAAAAACCTACAACTTTTATTTCAAACATTTTTTTGTATAACGCTTAGTTTAGCGGTAATTTGCGTGTCTTCATTGTAGAGCCAAACTGAGTACGATTTTCATTTTGCGTCTTTCACTCATGATTAAAATAAGGTTATGTTTTTGAGGTTAGTTTTTGTTTATTTCTAATATTTTATTAATAATATTAGGTTTATTATTAATTATTTGCATTGGCAAGAGAAAGTTTTATGAGTGTTTCACACCAGATTTTTATAATACGCTTTAACAGCGTATGCTCGTTGTGCACCGCTCCACGACTCCATTGGAACTAAATGGTAAAACAGACGCTTCAAGATGGCGGTAGTCTCATTCTCCTAGCCATACTATAGGAGACTGTATGCGGTATTGCCAAATCGCCCGATTCACTGCCTTACCCGTTACTTTCCTTCATATAGGACAATAGAACTAATAAAAATACATTCAGCAATTCGTAAATGTTGTATTTTGAGGAAATTTGTTCCAAACGTTTAGCTGACTAGTCAGTAGACCTAATGGTGTACAGTTGAGCCGTTGTTAGTTTGCTCCTCCTCCTCCTTCTGACTGTCAACAAACAAAAACCACCTACTACAGGGTGCACGCTACACTCCACCACTTTACAACTATCCTATTCCTATTAAGTTAACTATTTTTACTTTCTCTTGCCTATATGAATATATAGGAAGGAAAGTATTGTTTTCATGTCGATTTTAACAAATCGAGTTTTCACCGGATCTATACGTTTTCAGACCCCCTCAACCCACACAAGCATGTTTTTAGCGATTGGTCTGTGTGTGTACAAAATATCTCAAGAACGAAACATCGTACGAACTTGAAACTTAAAACTTAAGTTACATACCCTTACCGGACCCGACCCGAACATTTTCATCAAAATCGGTCAACCGGAAGTAGTAGTTTATTCGTATAATTTTTCGCTTTTTTGCGATTTTCTCAAAAACTGGTCCGACGATTTTTTTTAAATCGCTTCATTTACTCAATTTTTTATTCTCTAAAAGATAGGATAGGCGCCATGTTTGCTGAAATTCTTGGTGAGGGTGTTTTTACGTAAAAAAAGTGTTTTTTTAAGATTACGTCTTTAATATTAATTTTAGAGCAAACATGAATATAATAAAAGTTGTAGAAAATTTAAAAACCTACAACTTTTATTTCAAGCATTTTTTTGTGTAACGCTTAGTTTAGCGGTAATTAGCGATTTTCTGTTTTTTCTCACGAAAACGTGTGAAAAATCGATTTTTTAAAGATTTCAACCTTAGTATGCACTTTACGACAAAAGTACATATAATAAAATTTATAGAAAATTAAGAGATCTACAACTTTTATTTAGAGAATTTTTCTCTACAGAGCCTAGTTTAGCGTGAAAGTGTGATTTTCCGTTTTTTTTAAGCCAAATTGAGTTTGATTTTCATTTTGCGTCATTCACTCATGATTAAAATAAGGTTATGTTTTGAGGTTAGTTTTGGTTTATTTCTAATATTTTATTAATAATGTTAGGTTTATTATTAATTATTTGCATTGGCAAGAGAAAGTTGTGTGAGTGTACCACACCAGATTTTTTAAATTATAACTAACTTAAATCATCAGTCATGATATGATTTAGGCTTAACAATTTCATTTTGAAAAATACTTTTAAAAGTATTTTGTATTTAAATACTTTTGAAAGTATTTTGTTGTTACGTTTTAATCAGCGTGTACACATTTTGATATAATGCGCATGCTCAGTGACGTCATTGTTTGTTTATATTAGGAGCAAACTAAGAGAGACTGGACTTTAGATTATGTTATCTAAGCGGTTTACCCGATATAATTTGCACATCCTAACCGGGAATCAAAACGAAAACCTTCCATATTTCATTTATGCTGGTACATTTGAGCCACGGAGGCGACTTTATTAAATCAAAGAAAGTGAATTAAAGTGAAGAGATGTGAAATGAAAGGATGAATTTAATTAACGGAAATGAATAATTAATTGATTGTTTGTAGTTAAACATTTAGAAAATCAAAATTATTGTTTTATCGGTCAACGGATCCGGAGGAAATTTATAATTACAAAGATTCAGCTTTCTTCTTTCATTTTTGTTTTTGTGAATCGCTTTGAGGCGTGTCAACCGCTCTTATCACGACCCATACACGCTTACGTCTACGCCTACTTAGACTTACTTCTATATTGTCATAATTATCCAAAATGAAAATTTTGATTCCACAATTAAAAAAAAATCTGGTGTGAAACACTCACACAACTTTCTCTTGCCAATGCAAATAATTAACAATATAACCTTACATTAGTAATAAAACATTAGAAAATAAACAAAAAAACTAACCTCAAAAAACATAACCTTATTTTAATCATTAGTGAAAGACGCAAAATGAAAATCGACCTGTTTGGCTTAAAAATACGGAAAATCACTCTTTCACGCTAAACTAGGCTCTGCAGAGAAAAATGCTCTAAATAAAAGTTTTAGATCTTTTAATTTTCTATAAATTTGATTATATATTACACTTTTGTCATAAAATGAATGCTACGGCCGAAATTTTTAAAAAATCAATTTTTCACACGTTTTCGTGAGAAAAAAATAGAAAATCGCTAATTACCGCTAAACTAAGCGTTATACAAAAAAATGTTTGAAATAAAAGTTGTAGGATGTTAAGTTCTCTACATTTTATATTATATAAGTTTTTGCGCTAAAATGCATATTAAAGCCGTAATCTTAAAATAACGATTGTTTAACGTAAAAACAGCCCCACCAAGAATTTCAGCAAACAAGGCGCCTACCCTATCTTGTAGAGCATACAAAATTTAGTAAACCAGGCGATTTTTGAAAAAATCGTAGAACCAGTTTTTGAGAAAATCGCAAAAAAGTGAAAAATTACACGATTAAACTACTACTTCCGGCTGACCGATTTTGATGAAACTGTTCGTGATTAAAATAAGGTTATGTTTTTTTTGAGGTTAGTTTTTTGTTTATTTCTAATGTTAGGTTATATTGGTCTGTAATTGCATTGGCAAGAGAAAGTCGTGTGTGTGTGTGTTTCATACCAGATTTTTTTCCGTGTATTTTAATTTAATAAAAATCAGATTTTATGAAGTTTGTGTTTATTTTTTACTGGACTATTTTACATCGTTCTCTTCAGAATTAAATTCTCTTACAAATTTTGTTAAATGTTTACATGTTTTGTTACAATTTTAACAAAGTTAATCTACTTCAAACCTAAGAAAGTCATTTTTTTCGAGATCTAATTTTGGTATTTTGTCAGATTTCACAGAAATGACTACACTTACAGAAGTGGGACAAATTTTATTCGATTTTTCAGCTCACTTTGCATTAAACCTGTACAATTACCAACCTTAATTAATGGTCTAAAAATTTAAGTATGAATTCATTTCACAGGGGGAACTGAATTTCAGGGGAAATCTTTCGCTAGCCGTAACTCGCTAAAGAATAGTTTTCAAACTCATGTTTATTGGAAACGTTTTACTTATTTTTTGCGATATAGGTAATCAGTTCCTGAAGTATGACGTTCCTCATGAAACACCCTGTATATAACATACCTAACAAACGGTAGCCGACTAGAAAGTGTCAGTTCTTTCAGAAATCTTGGAGTGATTTTTCAAAACACATTCACTTTCATAACCATATTAACCATTAACCATATAACCATTATTCACCGGGTTGGTCTAGAGGTAAAGTCGTCGCCAAAATCAACTGTTAAGCAGCTGATTTTCGGAGACGAAGGTTCCTGGTTCAAATCCTAGTAAAGGTAGTTACTTTTATACGGATCTGAATACTAGACAGTGGTTGTGGGTGTACTTTGATGGATGGGGTTCAATTAACCATACTCAGTGAGTGTGTCTGTAGAAGACTACACAGTCTCATTTACACGTCATACACATCATCCTCATCTCATTGGGTCATCTCATTGCTTATTGTTCTCAATTCAACAGATTGCAACGTACACATATTAGGAATGAAAAAAAAACTTTGATAACCATATTGAATTGTTGATATTTTTTTTTTTTATTCCTAATATGTGTACGTTGCAATCTGTTGAATTGAGAACAATAAGCAACCCCATGACCCAATGAGATGAGGATGATGTGTATGACGTGTAAATGAGACTGTGTAGTCTTGTACAGACACACTCACTGAGTATGGTTAATTGAACCCCAACCATCAAAGTACACCGGTAACCACTGTCTAGTATTCAAATCCGTATAAAAGTAACTACCTTTACTAGGATTTGAACCAGGAACCTTCGTCTCTGAAAATCAGCTGTTTAACAGCTGATTCTGGCGACGACTTTACCTCTAGACCAACCCGTGGGTTAATAATAAATGATGCACACAAACTTCTAGGTTTTCTCACGAGAAATTCCCATGTTTTTTAGATGTATCGTTTAGGTCATCAGCCGAAAGGCTGGTTTGAATCTGTAGAGATTTTACTAAGTAAAACGAGGCGTGAGGTGGTTTACAATTGCTTTCCTCCTTGAGTGGAAAAGTACGCTTATCAGCATGCCAGGCCCTCTGAAAAGCATATATTTTCCACTCTACAAATGACACCTTCACTTCATTCACCACAGGGTCTACCTTTATAATGAAATTCATTACTTTCAGAGGAGATAACTCTGACTAGTGTCTTTAACACCTCTACCTGTTCTGTTCTTAAATGATTCAGTCATTTAATTGGGTGACCTTATGATAAGAAACACAACTAGTTATTTTAGCCCTGCAACTAACAGATTGAGTGTAAATTATTTGACCCTCCACCTGTTTATTATTGGCAGAGTTTTTCTGATAACGTAATTACCATGATACATACTATATCATTGTTCAAGCTAGAAAAGCCTTTGAAATGAAAAACAGCTTACCGACTACAAACATTGACTTACAGATTAGGACAAATTTCTTAAAATCCTATGTTTGAAGTTTAGCATTACACGGGAGTGAAACGTGGGTGATAGAGGCAGTAGTAGAAAGGAAGAGGATAGAAGCTTTTGAAATGTTATGTTATAGGAAAATGTTAAAGATTAGGTGGGTGGACAAAATTAATAATTTAGAGGTTGTTAGGCGAGTGGATAAAAAACAAAGTATATGGAAACATCTTACCAGAAGAAAGGATTGGCTGGTGGGGCAAATCTTAAGACATCCAGGTATTGGGCTATCAATAATGGAGGGTAATATTGAGGGAGTGAATTGTAGTGGGAATCAAAGGTTAAAATATATAAAGCAAAATACAAAAGATGTAGGGTGTTACAGGTATGTAGATATGAAACGACTTACGCAAAATAAAACAGCTTGGAGAACTGCATGAAACCAGTCGACAGACTGATGACACATTAATAAGGCGTAAACTAGAATATGCGCCAATTGTATGGCAACCTCATTAAATAATCACTAAATTAAAAATCCCGTGTGAAACACTCACACGACTTTCTATTGCCAATGCAAAAAATGAAACCTAACATTAGTAATAAACCATTAGAAACAAACAAAAAACTATACCCAGAGTATATATACTGTATTTTACAGAACCTTTTGTAGGTTAACTGTACAAATATAACTGTTTGTTATTATAAACAGAAATAATATTCTCTCGAAAACGTTGGCAAACTATTCACGGTGCTGAACAAAATCTAATATACAGTGTAATAAAATGCTGTGAAGTTAAAGTTAAACAAAAATACCTTTCCTCTGCCTCTTAACAAAAGCCATGAGCGAGTGGCTAACTACTGTGATGTTTCTCTTTCCACAATTCGAAAAATAAAGAATGAAATTAAAGACGTGAAGAAGCTATTCTTCAACAGATTTTTTGACACCTGGTAAAAAAAGAAAACGGTTAGGTAATACTAGAGAAACTGATAGTGAAGACGCTGGTGACAGTGATAGTAAAGAAAGCGATTCATTCGTAGTAGATTTTGTTCCAATATCATAAGGTACTTGTTAATCACAATAAATTAAACATTTCTAGAGTCCATGTAATTTCAATAGAAGCTTGCACTGTACACATTCCCTCTACTTGCCTCCTCCGTTTATTCAAGATTAATTGATGATTAATTGAATGATTTAAGACTAAAAAAAAATTAAGTGTCTACCTTATGTAGTTGCTGAGAAAAAGGTACAAACGTTAACATTGTGAAGTACTATAGGAATACGTGACCCCCTTAACTCACCATAATAGTTCTACTTTATAAACCAATATTACTTTAAACAATTATTATTTAAAAAAATCTGGTGTGAAACACTCACACAACTTTCTCTTGCCAATGCAAATAATTAACAATAAACCTAACATTAGTATTAAAACATTAGAAATGAACAAACAACTAACCTCAAAAAACATTAGTGAAATACGCAAAATTAAAATCGACCTCAGTTTAGCTTAAAAATACGGAAAATCGCTCATTCACGCTAAACTACGCACTGTACAAAAAAATGCTTAAAATAAAAGTTGTAGATCTCTTAATTTCCTATATATTTTATTTTATACACTTTTGTCGTAAAATGCATTCTAAGGCCGAAATTTAAAAAAAATAGATTTTTCACACGTTTTCGTGAGAAAAAAACAGAAAATCGCTAATTACTGCTAAACTAAGCGTTCTACAAAAAAATGTTTGAAATAAAAGTTGTAGAATTTTACATTCTCTACAACTTTTATTATATAACGTTTTGCGCTAAAATGCATATTAAAGCCGCAATCTTAAAAAGAAAATGTTTTACGTAAAAACAGCCTCACGCAGAATTTCAGCAAACATGGCGCCTACCCTATCTTGTAGAGAATAAAAAATTGAGTAAACCAGGCGATTTTTAAAAAAATCGTAGGACCAGTTTTTGAGAAAATCGCAAAAAAGTGAAAAATTATACGAATAAACTACTACTTCCGGTTGACTGATTTTGATGAAAATGTTCGTGTCGGGTCCGGTAGTGGTATGTAACTTAAGTTTCAAGTTTGAAGTTCGTACGATGTTCCGTTCTTGAGATATTCTGTTCACACACGCACGCACGCACGCACGCACGCACGCACACACACACACACACACACACACACACACACACACAGACCAATCGCCAAAAACATGTTTTTTGGGTTCAGGGGGTCTGAAAACGTATAGATCCGGTGAAAACTCGATTTTTTAAAATCGACATGAAAACAATACTTTCCTTCCTATGTATTCATATAGGCAAGAGAAAGTAAAAATGCGAAATTGAACAAAGATAGCAGTTTTGTTAAGTTTACTTCAGCGCATCTATTGGTTGATAAAAGGGAAATATTCCTTCTATCTAAAAGCAGCTAAGCTACATTGAAAATTTATTAGGGTGGAAAAAGGATAATATTCCAGGAATATTACCCTTCTTCCATTCAATAGCGAACAGCAGTTGGACCACTGGTTTCTGTCTTATTATTATCAAAATGTAAATTATTTTAAAATTAAAATAAAGTTTTGTAGCATATTGGCACATTATATTGTTTTTTCAACCTAATTTTTCCCATTCACTTGTTCTAAATCTAGAAAAAGGTGAATAGTCAACATATTAATAATCAAAAATCAATCCCATGATTTTTGTAAAACAAATTCTAAAGTCACCATTAAAAAGCTTTAATATAGTACTACAAATGACCAATTGAACATTTTACCATTAAGCAAAAAACAAAGTCACAAAACAATTTTTTTTAATTTCTCGAAAATAAGGATTTTGGAATATTACCCTTTTTCCACTTACCGATTCAATTGTAATTATAAATTACCGACAAAACAATTTCATTATGTACAACCCGATTGTACTACTAAATGTGTTGTGAACAGCGTATAAAAGTAGTAAAGAATTTTAACAAGTTATGGGGGCAGTCTACCCAGTTTTATCACTAAAAATTAAAAATCTGGTGTGAAACACTCACACAACTTTCTCTTGCCAATGCAAATAATTAACAATAAACCTAACATTAGTAATAAAACATTAGAAATAAACAAAAAACTAACCTCAACAAACATAACCTTATTTTAATCATGAGTGAAAGACGCAAAATGAAAATCGAACTCAGTTTGGCTTTAGAATACAGAAAATCACTTTTTCACGCTAAACTAGGCTCTGTAGAGAAAAATGCTTTAAATAAAAGTTGTAAATCTTTTTATTTCCTATAAAATTTATTATATACACTTTTGTCTTAAAATGCATTCTAAGGCCGAAACCCTAAAAAAATCGATTTTTCACACGTTTTCGTGAGAAAAAAAACAGAAAATCGCTAATTACTGCTAAACTAAGCGTTCTACAAAAAAATGTTGGAAATAAAAGTTGTAGATTTTTAAATTCTCTACAACTTTTATTATTTAAATTTTTGCGGTAAATTGCATATTAAAGCCGTAATCTTAAAAAAACTATGTTTTTACGTAAAAACAGCCTCACGCAGAATTTCAGCAAACATGACGCCTACCCTATCATGTAGAGAATAAAAAATTGAGTAAACCAGGCGATTTTAAAAAAAATCGTAGGACCAGTTTTTGAGAAAATCGCAAAAAAGTGAAAAATTATACGAATAAACTACTACTTCCGGTTGACCGATTTTGATGAAAATGTTCGTGTCGGGTCCGGTAGTGGTATGTAACTTAAGTTTCAAGTTTCAAGTTCGTAAGATGTTCCGTTCTTGAGATATTTTGTACACACACACACAGACCAATCGCTAAAAACATGTTTTTTGGGTTCAGGGGGTCCGAAAACGTATAGATCCGGTGAAAACTCGATTTGTTAAAATTGACATGAAAACAATACTTTCCTTCCTATATATTCATATAGGCAAGAGAAAGTAAAAAACAATCAAAAACATTTTTTTGGTTAATTATAAAACTTCAGAATTTTCTTAATCCAGCTATATATTTTGTTTTTATGTAGCTACGATAACTAGAAATTTGTAAAACATTTTTTTTACATAATCGGTGTTAAGTGTAAGTGTAATTGTAAGTGAAACTTTACATTCAATTTTCTCGGCATTTAGTATTTCAGGTTTTCTTCATGATAAAATCCTTATAACTTTTTTTATATAAATGCTATCTTGATGATTTTTTTCCACTGTATTCAGAATTTATTGCTCTTTTATTTATAGGTTAGCCAAGTTGAAACTTATTATAGGAATTTTTAAAAAATAAAAAAATAATGACATCTGTATTTTTGGGGAAAAATATTTATAAAAATAATTTTCTCTCCATTGTAAAGTTCAATGTAAAAATGGAACCTTCAAAAAAATGAGCATAATTTTCTGATTATTTTGACATAAAAACCAGGTCTGTACCTCTAAAATTAACTAAGTTATAAGCAAATAACGAAGACATGATTTTCCCCCTTCCACCCCTTATATTTTTGGTTGTAGTGAACAAAATTAACATTTTTTTTAAATTTAATGTTCATTCACTTGCAAAACAAACAGATTACTTATCTAAAGAGAATAAAAAAACTTTTTTTGAGTAGACTCCTCCCTTAAGGAAATAAAAATACTAATGCAGGCCTATTATATTGTAATAATAAAAATGTTTTTTATAACATAAAACTAACCTGGTTTTAATCACGTAATATTCATTTAAGAAAGAAATAATTCCAGTTCAATGTACACGCACTTTAATAAACAAAAAACGTCTTGGCAAAAAAAGTCCCCTTACAAAACGAACCGACTAACTCCCGCTCCGCACAAACTTATACTGTCTAATAAAAGCAATACCGTACTGATGGCAGAGTCATTGGAAAGGTGTACGCTGATTGGTTAAAAAACGCGCTCAATCACCCGCTCGCTGCCTGTCCAAAATATAAAACGTTAGGGGAACTTTATACACACAAGAATAAACATGTTTGTAATAATATCTTTACTGAAAACCTACATTATTTTTATAACATAACCTTTAAATTTTACAATTTCATTTTTTCTTTTCTTTATCAATTTTAATACGTCTCTTCAGATACCTAAGTACTGTAATATTTATAAGGTGAAGTATAGTATCGTGAAAAATCAATTACGTACCAGAATAGATACTCTTAACTCCCACTAGCCAAAAAATTGTATTATCTTAAAAGTTTTCTTATTTTAAAATTGTCTACTTTCAATTACTACATACTATACCTGTTTAATTTCTTACTTTCTCTTGCCCTTTATGAATGTACAGGAAGAAAGTATTGTATCGTGAAAAATCAATTACGTATTAGAATAGATACTCATAACTCCCACTAGCCAAAAAATTGTATTATCTTAAGTTTTTTGATTTTAAAATTGTCTACTTTCAATTACTACATACTATACCTGTTTAATTTCTTACTTTCTCTTGCCCTTTATGAATGTACAGGAAGAAAGTATTGTATCGTGAAAAATCAATTACGTATTAGAATAGATACTCTTAACTCCCACTAGCCAAAAAATTGTATTATCTTAAAAGTTTTCTTATTTTAAAATTGTCTACTTTCAATTACTACATACTATACCTGTTTAATTTCTTACTTTCTCTTGCCCTTTATGAATGTACAGGAAGAAAGTATTGTATCGTGAAAAATCAATTACGTACCAGAATAGATACTCTTAACTCCCACTAGCCAAAAAATTGTATTATCTTAAAAGTTTTCTTATTTTAAAATTGTCTACTTTCAATTACTACATACTATACCTGTTTAATTTCTTAATTTTACTTGCCCTTTATGGATATACAGGAAAGAAAAGTATTGTTTTCATGTCGACTTTTTCACAACGAAATTGTTTTTATGTTAATTTGGTGTGAAACACTCACACAATTTTCTTTTGCTAATGTAAATAATAAACAATATAACCTAAGTTTAATCATGAATATACAATGTAAAAAGAAAACATTACCTAATTCTAATCATTATTAAATAAGTCTAAATAAAAATCAACCTCTGCTCGACTTAAAAATATGGAAAATCACAATTGACGCTAAAGTAAGCTCTGTTAAATATGCTTATTTTAATAGTTCTAGGTTTGTTAAATTCCTAAAACTTTTTAATTTTTTACTTTCTCTTGCCTATATAAAATATATAGGAAGGAAAGTATTGTTTTCATATCAAATTTCGAAATTAAGTTTTCACCGGATCTACACGTTTTCGGACCCCCTGAACCCAAAAACATGTTTTTAGCGATTTGTCCGTGCATCTGTGTGTGTGAACAGAATATCTCAAGAACGGAACATCATACAAACTTGAAACTTAAGTTACATACCACTACCGGACCCGATATGAACATTTTCATCAAAATCGGTCAATTGGAAGTAGTAGTTTATTCGTGTCATTTTTCACTTTTTTGCGATTTTCTCAAAAATTGGTTCTGCAATTTTTTTTAAATCGCCTGGTTTACTAAATTTGTTATGCTTTACAAGATAGGGTAGGCGCCATGTTTGCTGAAATTCTTGGTGAGGCTGTTTCCACGTAAAAAAGTTGTTTTTTTTTTAAGATTACGGCTTTAATATGCATTTTAGCGCAAAAATTTATATAATAAATAATGTAGAGAATTAAAAATCCTACAACTTTTATTTCAAACATTTTTTTATATAACGCTTAGTTTAACAGTAATTAGCAATTTTCTGTTTTTTTCTCACGAAAGTGTGAAAAATCGATTTTTTTAAGATTTCGGCCTTAGTATGCATTTTATGACAAAAGTGTATATAATCAAATTTATAGGAAATTAAAAGATCTACAACTTTTATTTAGAGCATTTTTCTCTACAGAGCCTAGTTTACCGTGAAAGAGTGATTTTCCGTATTTTTAAGCCAAACTGAGGTCGATTTTTATTTTGCGTCTTTCACTCATGATTAAAATAAGGTTATGTTTATTTCTAATGTTTTATAACTAACATTAGGTTATATTGGTCATTATTTGCACTGGCAAGAGAAAGTTGTGTGAGGGTTTCACACCAGATTTTTTCTTTTATTCTATAATATAATTATTCTATTTTTATTAGGCTATGTACGCACTTCTGTCGAAAAATTCGTAACATCGCAATTTTAAAAAATCCAATTTTTTACCGATTTTTATGAAAAAAAATACAGAAAATCACTAAATTGACGCTAAACTAAGCGTTGTATAAAAAATATTTGAAACAAAACTAGTAGGTTTATAAATGTTCTACATTTTTTATTGTTAAACACTTTTGCCCTAAATGCATACCCTAATATTAAGTCCCCGATACTTAAAAAAAAAAAAATTTTACCACGAAGAAAGCACAGCCTCCCCAAGAAAATCAGCAGGCATAGCGTTTACCACATCTTACATACAGTACAGAATACAAAGTACAGTTGGCCACCTCCGTAGCGTATTGGTAACACGCTATCCTACAACACGGAAGTCCCGGGTTCGATTCCCGGCTAGGACCTGGAAATATTATTATGAGCCAAAACCCACCATAATCGCAAACGACCAAGCTGTTGATGCGACTTTAAATAAACTGAAAAAACAAAAAATAGTAGTTAAGGCGATTTTTAAAAAATCGTAGGATCCATTTTTGAGAAATTTGAAAAATGTGAAAATAAAACTAAGAACGAATAAACTAAGTACTACTTTCGGTTGACTGATTTTGATGAAAATGTCATGCACCATAGAATTAGTGTTTTTTTTTTTTTGTTTGAACCTGTAGAGGTTTTACTAAGTAAAACAAGGAGTGAGGTGGTTTACCATGGCCTTCGTTACTGAGTGGAAAAGTACACTTATAAGCATGCTGGACCCTCTGAAAAGTATATATTTTCCACCCTGAAAATGACACCTTCACTTCATTTACCACAGGGTCCAACTGTATAATGAAATAAAGGATAACAGTCACTAGTGTCTTCTTTTATTCACCTTTACCTGTTCTGTTGTTAAATGATTCAGTCATTTAATTGGCTGACCATGTGATAAGAAACACAACTATTTATTTTAGCCTTGAAACAAACAAATTGAGTGTAAATAATTTGACACTCCACCTGTCTGTTATGGGCAGCATAAACTTACAGTTTAAGTTAAGTACCACATAGAAGTAGTACCTAACTTAAACTCAAAGTTTAAATATAGTACAATGTACTGTCGTTCAGGGGCGATTCCAGGGCTGATTTTCGGGGGGGGGGGGCTATCTTGTTTTTATGTTTGTAATACATAGTTTGTAATTGACTCATTGAAAAGTCCTCTTTCATGCTGAATTGCTGTAACCACAATTTTAATTTATAGAGAAATTTTCAAGGTGGTGACTGGATGCGAGTGGCTTTTCACTACCGACACCGATTGTTATCTTAATACTATTTAAAAATAGATACTTTCTGTTTGACTCATTTTTATACCTACTAAAATAATTATTGTTAATTGATAGGTACGTCGAGTATTGGGATTCAGTTTTGTTACAAATAATAGCTTATAGAAAATATTAAACTAAGTTTTCCTAGTATTTCGGGGGGGGGGGCAAGGCCCCCATGGTCTCTTCCCTGAAACCGCCCCTGCTGTCGTTGAAATATTTGTTTACACACACACACACACACACACACACATACTCAGGTAGACGAATTACTAAATACAGTAGCGTACATGTTTTTGGGGTTCATGGGGCCTGAATGTGAAATGTCTGTACCTATATCCAGTGAAAACTCAATTTGGTCAAATCGACACGAAAACAATACTTTCCTAGTGTACATGTTCATGTAGGGGAAGACAAAGTAAAATAGGTCAGTTGAATGAAGTCGTTGTAATGGTCAGATTTCGTTGCCGTTTCCCAATAACCTGATGGCTAATAATAATAATAATAATTTATTTCCATGATATTACATTACATAAAAAACATTGTCGTCGTTGTTGTTTAGGTCAGTTAAAAGGCTGGTTTGAATGTGTAGAGCAGTAGTGTCAAACTCAATTTTGCAGAGGGCCATATATTAAATTTAGAATGTGTAGGCGGGCCAGATTCAAATAAAAAAAAATGTACTGAATTATTAAAACATTTTATTTATTTAATTAGGCCTATATAGTATATAATATCCGGTTGTTAAAAATCATATCAAAGTTATAAAAGATGGTAATTATTTTGAGCTCGAGGATCCTCAGATACCTGACTTCTGTTATTTTTGACAAGCTCATTGATGTCAGGTAGAGATGGCGTTACTGTTTATCTCTCTCGCTTGTCTAGGCACGCGCTGCACTTGAAATTACTTATAAATGTAGTGTGCGCATTTTAAAACTTCCGGAGAGGAATCGAGTGAAGTTTAAAAGCTCTAAAAAACATGATTCTTTTTTCTGTGACACATTGCGATCGCGGGCCGTATTGATACAGCCCGGGGGCCGGATGCGGCCCGCGGGCTGTATCTTTGACATGACTGGTGTAGAGGTTTTACTAAGTAAAACGAGGGGAGTCAGGTGGTTTACTGAGTGGAAAAGTATGCTTATCAGCATGCCAAGCCCACCCTTAAAATGACACCTTCACTTCATTCACCTACCACATACACTACCTCCTGTATTATGAAATACCAGATAACTGTCACTAGTGTCACAGAACACATGTACCTCTTTTGTTTCATTAGTTTCATGTGATAAGATTAAGATCTTCTTCTTCTTTATAATCGCCCAATTCACTGCCTCACCTGTTATATTCAAAAAATGTGATAAATCTATCAGTACAGCTATTGTTATATTACATCATACGTGATTTAGAGAATCGCAATGACTCACTGTGCGTTTTGACACACCCATTAAATTAAACAGCAATTAAAAAATAACGTTATAATGTGTCTGTGTTGTGTATTTACTTGCACTAACACAAAGAAGGTTTGTTTACTCCAGGCGTCCAACTTCTGAAAAATAACACTATACGTAGATGGTTCCACTGTGGATGACCACCAGCGTGAATCAGTACCTGTGACGAGCGATCGCTACGATTAATAACGTGGTTACTGAATTGAGCCAGTTATCAAATTATAACACACTTTTTTTTTTCTCATCAGTCTCTCGACTGGTTTGATGCAGTTCTCCAACCTGTTCTATCTTGCGCAAGTCGTTTCATATCTACATACCTGTAACACCCTACATCTTTTGTAATTTGCTTTATATATTCTAATATTTGCCTCTCTCTGCAATTTACTCCCTCAATATTACCCTCCATTATTGATAGATGTCTTCAGATATGCCCCACTAGCCTATCCCTTCTTTTGGTAAGATGCTTCCATATACTTCTTTTTTCATCCACTCGCCTAACAACCTCTAAAATTACTTATTTTGTCCACCCATCTAATCTTTAACATTTTCCTATAACACCACATTTCAAAAGCTTCTATCCTCTTCTTTTCTGCAGCCCCTATCACCCACGTTTCACTTCCGTATAATGCTACACTCCAAACATAATGTTTTAAGAAATTTTTCCTAATCTGTAAATCATTGTTTGTAGTCAGTAAGCTGGTTTTCATTTCAAAGGCTTTTCTGGCTTGAGCAATTCTACTTTTGATATCACTTGTGCTTCTACCATCCTTTGTTATTTTACTCCCTAGATAGCAGAATTCCCCAACTTCCTGTATGTTTTCGTTGGCTACTTTTAAATTTCCCATTTCTTCTAAGCCACTCTTGCTGCTGCCCAACACTTTCGTTTTGTTCTTATTAATTTTCATGAAGTAATCCTTTCTCAAGATCTCATCCATTCCATTTAAGGCATCCTCTAGTTCATTCTTTGCCTCGGCTAATACTACTATATCATCGGTGAATCTCAGCATTTTTATTGTTTCTCCTTGTATGTTTATTCAACCGTCAAATTTCTCCTTCACTTCATTTATAGCCTCTTCTATATACATAACACCCTTATTAAAAGCCAATGTATGAATGACGCTTATCTCACTGTTAAAACAGCTGAAGACTGTTAAAACTAAATGAAGTTATTAATAACCTTTTCATCTAATAACACCACTTTTAAGTTTAACTATGTTATTATACTGTTATTAATACAAAGACCCACCAGGTTGGTCTACGAGGTCTGTCCAATAAATACGCGAACTAGCGCAACCTAGCAGCCATGACGCGGACTATAGTCCTGCCACTTGTGGCGCTAGTTGCCTGAGACCCAATGAGCCGTCAGTGCTTGGCGGAAAGTCGTACTGATCATATGGTGCTATTTAGGTTAGTTTCTGTAATTCTTTTTTTAGTGTTTGTCAAAAATGGAAATTAATGAAATCACGGAGCAACGAATCAATATCAAGTTTTTGGTGAAGTGCGGTAAAAGTTTTCAAGAGTATATGTCAGGTAAACAAACAGCAATTACCGAATCAGCTGATAAAGCAGGAACTCAGAAAAAATTAAACACTTTTTATGAAAACATCACAACTCTCTGTACATTTTTGAGGTGATTATATATGTTAGGCAAAATAATTCTATGCACAATTTCAATGTTCACAATCATAACACGAGAAACAGAAATGGCAGGACATTTTGAATGAACAGGTCAAATTTAGGAATGATGAAGTGATATTGACTGCTGCTGCTATCTACAGTAAATATGAGAAGGGATAAATTAAAAGAAATCAATTTTAAATCAGTTTTATATAAATGACTGAAGATGTATCATCTTCTGTAAATTTTAAATAAGTGAGATAAAAATTATTTTTGGTTTCTATTTTTTTATTTACTCTGATGATGGTGGATACATCGAAACACATGTAAGAATAAAAATAAAGGTGACGCAGTTTAAAAAGAAGGTTGGTGAAATTATTATATTAATTCATTATATGAAATGGAAACAGAAATGGTTATTATGTGGCTAATCACTCCACAACACTGTTTGAACAAAAACCTACTTACGCAGGGAGAAAATTCATAAATAAATTACCCCAATTTTTAAAATGTCGTGAGGATTTGAATTCCTTTAAAAAAAATCTGAAAAATTACTTGATCAGTGAAACTTTTTATAGCGTACAAGAATTTCTTTCTTGATAGTAGTGATACAATATGTGTGATTCTTATAATATGTATTTCAGGTGTTATATCTGACGACATGTCCTATACTCCTTATGGAGTCTCCAGGATGCAAAAAAAAAAAAAAATTACCGATACGTGCTTTTAACCATATACAGAATTAAATGATAAATAGAAATGAAAAAAACAAAAATACAATAACACTAAATTCCTAATTGAAAATAAATTATAATGCACATAAGAACGATGCGAGGCAATACGATGACAAAAGTGAACTGGTAGCACATAACGATGACACGTTTTTTGTCAAAAATGTGGAGAGAAATTCATGGGTTCAGATTAGTCATAATCAAATTCAATTGTGAAAGCGAGAGCGACTAAACTAATATTAGACGACTAATCATTAAAATAAAAATGTTTACTTTTAAAGTCCTCTTGTTTCGTCATACAGATCAGAAGTAATTCGTATAACTTGTCTTTTTTTTATTTATTTATTTAACGTCACATCAACTACTGAGGTCATTAGCGATGACGTTGGGGTGTAACTATTGTACAATGGAGGATGAAATGATTTTTTTTTTGTAACGTATGAAAATAGTCCTTGCCTGAGTGGGATTCGAACCGAAGACCGCATGATGAGAGGCGAGCACGTTACCAACTATGCCAATGCGACTGGCGTATAACTTATAACCACATTTATTTATGAAAAAGAATGGAAATAAAGTACAGGCGTAACATTTTATTTATTACATTTATTGATCAGTATTTAAAACATCGGTCATGTTATGATGTAGCCCTAACAGTTTCATTTATAGAAATACTTTCAAAAGTATTTAGTTGTTACTTTTTAATCAGCATGTACACATTTTTAAGTAATGTGCATGCCCAGTGGCGTCATTATTTGTTTATTCTACATATCTTTCTTACAACAAACTGAGTAAAGAGGTAAAGCCGTCGCTGCAGAACAGCTGATTTTTGGAAACAAAGGTTCCTGGTTCAAATCCTAGTAAAAGTAGAGTTACTTTTATATGGATTTGAATACTAGACAGTGGTAACCAGTGTACTCTGATGGTTAGAGTTCAATTAAACATACTTTCTCAGGAATGGTCGACCTGGGTCTGTAGAAGACTACACATTATGTACATCATCCTCATCTGATTGGGTCATGGGGTTGCTTATTGTTTGTCGCCACCGGCTTTTAGTAGCGCAATCTGTAGAGCTCATCATAGGACCAGTCGGGCATCCGGCGGCGTAGTTCAAAAGTACCTTCGCCGCTACCTCAAAGAGGAGCGACTGCTGGCAAGCGAGGGGGACGTCGTCTTTACCGCTGCCTAAATGAATAGGAGCAGCCACCGACGCAGCAAATACCTTTCACCGCTGCCTCCAAAGAGGAGCAATCGCCAGTGAAGCGAAGCGGGGTCGTCTGTACCGCTGCCTAATCAAATAGGAGCAGTCGCCGATGCAGCGAGCACCTTTCACCGCTGCCTCCAAAGAGGAGCAATCGCCAGTGAAGCGAAGCGGGGTCGTCTGTACCGCTGCCTAATCAAATAGGAGCAGTCGCCGATGCAGCGAGCACCTTTTACCGCTGCCTCCGAAGAGGAGCAGTCGCCGGTGAAGCGAGGGGTAGGGAAGGGAGGTGTAAGTGACAAAAAGAATTGACTCAAAGTTGAGCTAGCAATTCCTCCGTATCGACCTTCGATCACGTAGACTCGATACTGCGTGGTCACCTTCTCAACTATCACATTCGCCAGTGTGTAGATACCATCTTGCCACTTGGTACATGCACTGCGAGAGGTGTGACCGCTGTGCTATCTATTGTCAGCAGCAACCCCATCACAGCGCCAACAAAGGGCAAAATATGAACTATGGACCGGCGTAAAAGTAGTACAATATCTTGTTCTAAATTGAACAGATTGCAACCAACATACACACATTAGGGATTAGAAAAAATAAGAAATTAATCCAAACGCAAGGTTCGAAAATCTCACTGAATCTCTCATGGACACAAAAATAAGACAAACAACACTATTTCTTGTAACAAAATATAACCGTGGAAAACCAAATGCAATTTTTCCCGAACACAAGAGTGGCCAGTCGCATTGAATCTTTCATGGACACACAGCAAGGCACTGTAATTATAGATACTGAAGTCACGAGATTCCCTTTTGCGTATGGATGGGCTGTGAGGAAGAGAAGTGAAAATATGACAGTGCTGCCAACCTCAACAGTGCGACACTACTCGTACATTTCACTACCATGCAGTTTCTACATACATTTTGTAAGCTGTGGTTTAATCCGAGAAAATTTTCTTCATAAACCTTATAAGTAAGAAATAAATCTGACCTGTAATAATACTGCCTATAGCTTAAATACACGACTAGAAATGTTCGATTTACTGTAATTACCAGCTACCTTATTCTATTGGAACAAAATTTTCTACGAATGAATCGCCTTCTTTACGATCGCTGTCATCTGGGTCTTTACTATCAGTCTCTCTAGTCTACCTAACCGTTTCCGTTTTTTACCAGGTGTCAACAAAACTGTTCAAGAATAGCTTCTTCACATCTTTAATTTCCTTCTTTATTTTTCAAATTGTGGAAAGAGAAACATCACAGTAGTTAGTCACTCGCTCATGGCTTTTGTTGCGAGACATTGAAAGGCATTTTTGTTTAGTTTCAATTCACAGCATTTTATTACACTGCATATTAGATCTCGTTCAGCACTGTGAATAGTCTGCACACATTTTCGAGAAACTAACATTTCTGTTTACGGTATCAAACAGTTATATTTGTACTGTTAACCTAAAAAAGGTTCCGTGATATACTGTATAGGCTATGCTCTGGGTATAGTATAAGTTGTTATGTTTGTCGTACTGAAATTAAAGCAGTCGCGCATGCGCACTGATGCTGTTCCCCCTTTACCCTTCGTTGCAAACAAGGGCGAACTCGTGACTCTACTATACTTTACAGTAGTCCCTCGTTATCCGCGGGGGTTACCGCGGTTAGTAAAACTGCGGATAATGATACCCCTTATATGAACGGAAAGATGGGGGTTAGATTGTAAGGTAAAGTCCTGTAGTCGTTTTAAGTGTTTAATAGTTTTTGGAACATTTTACCATTATTATAATCTATGAATATTTAATGAATACGGTAATGTACGCATAAAAAATTTAAGTTGCTTTAAAATAGTTAGTTAGTGCTCTTTGCTTCTTCTTCCCTCCTCCTCCTCCTCCTCCTCCTCCTCCTCCTCCTCCTCCTCCTCCCCCTCTCCTCCTCCTCCTCCTTTTTCTTCTTCTTCTTCTTCTTCTTCTTCTTTTCAAACTCCTTGTGGACTTCTTCATATGGTATCATCAGCTCCTGAGTCCTCTTTTAAATTGAAGGGCCTTTTCCATGACGGGATTAGTCTCCAACACGTGACCAGTCAATGCGTTGATATGCTGAGGATCTCGTTGATGGTTTGTGAAGAAATGCTCGGCTTCGTTTCAGGATCATCAAACAATCAAAGAACTGTATGTACGTACGAAGAAGTTAGACTGACACACAGAGGAAAACGTACAGAGAAATTACAGTATGGTGAGGGTGGGTGTACGTATGGTGGTGCGGGTTGGGGTTGTACTGGCGGGGCCCGGGGCCCGGTACCCGGTGACTGGCTCACTACGTACATTATGCTGAAATCTAGCTTGGCTCATAGCGGCCGTCACCATACTAGTGTGTGACTCAACATGATACGGATGCCAAAACATTTAGTATTCAAACACATGTTTTCAGAATTGTATGACTTCCCAACCAAGTACGGTGTACACAAGGTGAGAAAACGTACGTATTTTAAGGTTTAAGGCCCACGGACAAAGTCCACGGATAACCGAAACCCGTGGATACCAAGAAATTACTGTACATTGTACGTCAAGCCAGGAAGTCAGAAGCCATGCATCCATACAGGTGTAGGCAGGATTAAAGCAAGTCAATACTGAAAACGAACTGTCCAGCGAGTAATGATGTCACCACCAGACGGTTTGTTTTGACTACCATTTTCTGTACCAATAAACTTTGTACAGAAAATCTACCCGTTAGTGAATAATTTAGTTCACTTCTTTTCCACATGTGTCGAGCAATTACCTTCACTGCATCATATTATAGGCTAGATGATAAAAGCACTACTAACAGGTTTTATTTGTATAGACACTGAAGTCACGAGATTGCCTTTTTCGTACGTTTGGGCTGTGAGGAAGGAAATGAAATATTTACAGTGCTGCCAACCTCAACAGTGAAACAATACTCGTACATTTCACTACCGTGCAGTTTCTCGATACATTTTGTAAGCTGTAGTTTATTACGGGAAAATATTTTCTTCATAAACCTTATAAAAAATAAATATAACCTTTAATATTGCTTATAGCTTAATTAAATGACTAGAAATGTTTGATTTACTGTAATTACGAATAAATCACTTTTTTAATTATTGCTGACATCGGCGTTTTCATTATCATCAGTCTCTCTAGTTTCTACTTAACCGTTTTCTTTTCTTTACAAGGTGTCAACAAAACTGTTAAAGAATAGCTTCTTCACGTCCTTAATTTCCTTCTTTATTTTTCAAATTGTGGAAAGAGAAACACCACAGTAGTTAACCACTCGCTCGCGGCTTTTGTTAAGAGGCACGAATAGGCATTTTTGTTCAGCTTCAACTTCACAACATTTTATTACATTGCGTTCAGCACTGTGAATAGTTCGAACACGTTTTCGAGAAACCGACATTTGTGTTTACGGTAATAATTGTATTCGTACAGTTAACCTACAAAAGGTTCCGCCGCGATATACTGTATATGATCTGGATATAGTATAAGTTTTGATATTTGTCGTACTGAAATTAAAGCAATTGTGCATGCAATTGCACTGATGCTTTCACTCCTTTACCCTTCGTACGTGACTCAAGTGACTGTAACATGTATAACAGGTTACAGAATCCTATTATCAAGGAGGCTGTTATTTAACTTTTGGAACTAAACAAAACTAAAGTTGTATAAAGTTATGGCAACCCCAGTTACTACGAAGGAAGTCCAGAAAGTGTGTCACGTTTTGTGTTGTAGCCGCTAGGGGTGGAGCTATCGCAGCCATTTTGGTGCCGCGGTGTTTCTCTGTTCGGTGGCTATCCAGCCATGCTAGCGAGAGGTCTGTGTCGCTCTTCGTTGTTTTTCAACAACAATTTTAAATGTGTGCTGCAATTAAAAATCCCACCAGTTGTGAAGCACGGTCGGTAATACGGTTTTTGTTGGCTAAAAACAATAAACCAATAGAGATTTATTGCCAAATCAGTAAAGTTTATGGGAACGATGTTTACACTGAAAGTGGAGTACGGCGTTTGCGCATTCAGTTCAAAAATGGCCGAACTAATGTTCACGAGGAAGAACAAAGTGGACGGCCAAGCCTCGTGACTGATGACATTGTGAATAAAGTCAATGAGAAGATTAGAGAAGACCGTCGATTCACCATAAAAGAGCTATTGCTTCTTTTCCCACAAATTTCAAAAAGTTTATTGCACGAAATTGTTACACAAAAATTAGGTTATCACAAATTTTGTGCAAGATTAAAAGTGCTAGGTTAAAATCACAGACGGTAGACTTTTATGACGCCGGCATTTCAAAATTAGTTCACCGCTATGATAAGTGTCTTAATTTGTTTGGTGATTATGTAGAAAAATAGCATTTTAGTTGCACTTTCAAATGTATACAATAAAAATTTTTTCTTGTACTTAGTTTTTTTTATATCAAAACGTGACAGACTTTCTGGACTTTCGTATTTATAGGGACACGACGCACGGATGATTAGCAAGTCACATGAATGGAAATCCGGACAGCAGAGATGACGTTTTTGTGAAAGATGGAACGGGTACCCGATTGGAAAGAAAGAATAACAGGAAATTATGTGACGTTTGAATTGGAATGAGAAGATATAAGAATTTCAAGAAGGTTGGAACGGATATGACAGCTCAGCTCAATGGATACGTTTACAAGTCTGATGTTTAGGTATCAGACGAACTAATGTCCCATAGCCGAGCGAGTGAGAGGGAGATATGTGGCATAACTACGCATGCGCTCAAAGGTCTTTACCGTTAAAATCCAAATCTGAAAACACACAGTAGTCTTTATCTTGCTTGTTAGTTTACTGCATGCATAAACGCTTGCTCACAACAATGAGTAAAATTATACGACAATGTTATTGAAACGGCGCGTATGGCTTGTGCGGGTGAGAGCGTTATGCATTTTCTCACTCCCACGACTAGGGGACTTCAATTCATCTCAATACTGTACTAATGCTCCAGACCTAACAACAGATGAATGTACAAAATATTCATTTAATTCTTAATTTACAAATCATAAACGATATTTTACAAGAATAACTTCACCAGTTTAATCCACCATTGCTTCATCTTTTTCTTCTTTTTCTTCTTCTTCTTCTTTTTCTTCTTTGTCACCTGACGATTTTGATGCAGCATTCCGATCAACATCATCATTCGATTGGTTAGAACGACTCAAAAATTGTTTACTGAACCTTCTTAATTTGAAATTCTGAATAAACCGAATCTCACCGTTCCAATTTTTTAACATTTTCACTTGAGACTCGTTTAATAGGTCCGGTAATTCTGAAACAATCAACAAATACATCCTGTTTAATACATTTTTTTTTTTTTTTTTTTTTTTTACAGTATAGTATTTCTTTTGCAATCGGTAAATAAAATACAATAACTTTAAGCATATATGAGAAAATCTGAGTAATGCCCTTAGAATTAAAATACAAACCACACTCAGTGGTGTGTTTGAAAAAGACCAAACTGTGAAGAAAAAATAAATAAATCTGGTGTGAAACACTCACACAACTTTCTCTTGCCAATGCAAATAATTAACAATAAACCTAACATTGGTAATAAAACATTAGAAATAAATGAAAAACTAACCTTAATAAACATAACCTAATTTTAATCATATATGAAAGACGTGAAATGAAAATCAACCTCACTTTGGCTTAAAAATACGGAAAATCGCTCTTTCACGCTAAACTAGGCTCTGTACAAAAAAATGCTTTAAATAAAAGTCGTAGATCTTTTAATTTCAAATAAATTTGATTATATACACTTTTGTCGTAAAATGCATACTAAGGCCAAAATCTTAAAAAAATCGATTTTTCACACGTCTTCGTGAGAAAAAAACAGGAAATTGCTAATTACTGCTAAACTAAGTGTTATACAAAAAAATATTATAAAATAAAAATTGTAGAATTTTAAATTTTCTACAACTTTAATTATATATATTTTTGCGCTAAAATGCATATTAACGCCGCAATATTAAAAAAACAATAGCATACAAAATTGAGTAAACCAGGCGATTTTAAAAAAAATTGTAGGACCAGTTTTTGAGAAAATTGCAAAAAAGTGAAAAATTACACTAATAAACTACTACCTACTTCCGGTTGATCGATTTTGATGAAAATGTTCGTGTCAGGTCCGGTAGTGGTATGTAAGTTAAGTTTCAAGTTCGTACGATGTTCCGTTCTTGAGATATTCTGTTCACACACACACGCACGCACGCACGCACGCACGCACGCACGCACGCACACACACACACACACACACAGACTAATTGCTAAAAACATGTTTTTTAGGTTCAGGGGGGTTTGAAAACATGTAGATCTGGTGAAAAGTGTATTTGTTGTGATCGACATGAAAACAATACTTTTCTTCCTATATATTCATATAGGCAAGAGAAAGTAAAAAAAAAAAAAAAATGTAAATAATATATCACACACACACAATATTTTACTTTGGGTAAGATATGTAGATGACATATTGGTAATTTATAATGAAAAAATAAAGGGTGAACATAATATTATAAATAAAAAATTGAATAATTACTATGAAAAACTTAAATTTACATGTGAAGTTGAAAAAGATAAAAACATAAATTTCCTGGATATAAAAATACAAATAATAAATAATATAATAGAAACTGACATATATAGGAAACCACATGTTACAAATAACACAATAAACAGATTTTCAAATCACCCATGGATACATAAAATAAACACATACAATAACATGATACACAGAGCATATATATACACATATAACAATAAAGAAAGATTTAATAAAGAAATAAATTATATTAAAGAAATAGCAAGAAATAACGGTTACAATAATATTTTCATAAACAGATTAATAAATAAATATTTACATAAAATCAATCAGGAAAAAACACATCTATTACCATTAAACAATAAAGAAGAAATAAACAAAAATGGTAATAAATACATGACATATAATTACATAAATCATAGAATACATAAAATTACCAATATATACGATAAAAATAAATACAAAATAGCATATAAACCCCAGTTTCCTATAAAATTTATTTTACAAAAACATAATATTAAAGCAAATGTAAATGTTTCTATTTCATATAATGAATTAATACAATAATTTCACAAACCTTCTTTTTAAACTGCGTCACCTTTATTTTAATTTTTACTTACACGTGTTTCGGTGGATCCACCATCATCAGAGTAAATAACATAAAATTGAAACTAAAAACACTATTTATTAAAAATCTATAGAAGATGATACTATAGAAGATGAAAAAATTAAAATAAAGGTGACGCAGTTTAAAAAGAAGGTTAGTGAAATTATTGTATTAATTCATTATATGAAATAGAAATATTTAAAACTGCAGGATGCATTATAAAGATTTATTTTTCAAATGTAAATGATAAAGAAAAAGAAAATAATCAATTTAATTCATGTGGAATTTATAAAATTAAATGTAATGAATGTAATGAAATATATATCGGTAAAACCACCAGATCTTTTAAAAAACGGTTTACAGAACACTATTCTAACTATAAAAAAGGAAATCGAAAATTCTCCAATGTAACTGAACACATGATAAAAAATAAACACAATATGTCGAATATAAAAAATAATCTAGAAATATTAGAAATAAATAACAAACAAAATGAAATTGAAATCCTGGAAAAATATTATATTTATAAATACAATAGCAGGGAGAAATTAATGAACACACAAATTGAATACGACAATCAACTGATTAAGTTGGCAAGACTGTTTTAAATATAAGAATCGACTATTCCTTATCTACCATGGTAGGAGCAGGAAGTTTTAAATTGTGACTTGTAATAAATTTTAATTTACTGAAGATGTGTACAAGATACACGAAAGCGCTATAAACATTGTTAAGTGTTTTATGTTACCGTATTCTGGTGGTTAGAAAATATATATTTCAATATATATATATATACAAAATCAAACTTGGATGAACCGTAAATCAACATCCCGAAACACAAAGTTGTTGAAGTTGGAGATGACAATGACGATGGTAGAGATGGAAACGAAGCCGTATTTAATACATAGATAAATAAACTGTGACAAAATGGACAATACCCAACAATAAGAACGTAGCTTTACTAATATGCTTTCCATGGTTGATGATCTCTGCTGTCTGTTCCACACGTTTAGACCAATCACAACGTTTGCCACCGTTGCCAGATTGTACCTGACAAACATTACACATGCATCCGTATAAGAGCCGCAATAGTTCATTCTCGTACTGAACACATCGATTATAGAACGCGTTAACATCCAATACTGTATAATACTTATAATCAGCTGGTTGTATGTTAATAGGTTGTTGTTGTTGTTGTTGTTTACGTGATCACCCTGTAGTAGGCTGGTTTGAACCACTCTAGAGGTTTTACTAAGTAAAACAAGGAGTGAGGTGGTTTACCATTGCCACAACTCACTCAGTGAAAAAGTACGCTTATCAGCATGCCGGGCCCTCTGAAAAGCACATATTTTCCACTCTGCAAATGACAACTTCACTTCATTCACCACAGGGTCCAACTGTATAATGCAATTCATTACTTTCAGAGAAGATAACTCTGATTAGTGTCACAGTACACCTCTACCTCTTCTCTTCTTAAATGATTTAGTCATTTAATTGACTGACCATGTGATAAGAAACACAACTATTTATTTTAGCCCTGCAACTAACAGATTGAGTGTAAATAATTTGACACTCCACCTGCCTGTTATGGGCAGGTTTATAGGTTATAATCTATTCCGATAATCTATTGAAGTTTTTTTGCTCATACCTGGTGGATAAACAGCAATATGTGTTTTATCACGGGTTTTCTTCTTCCTTCTTTACTGTACAGTCCGGAGTTCCTCAAGGATCAAATCTAGGCCCTTTACTTTTCCTGATGTTTATAAATGATATTGAATGTTCGATACATAACTCTGATTTACTAATGTATGCAGATGACTTAAAATTATTTCGCTCTGTGAGTTGTTTAGCGGACGCATTACTGTTACAAGCGGACCTGGATAATCTTGTAGTTTGGTCGGCGAAGAATAAATTGTTTTTTAATGTATCAAAGTGTTCAGTAATGTCCTTTTGCAGGAAAAAACTACTATTAAGTTTAATTATAATATGAATGAAAAAATTTTGATGCGGGTCTCTGAAGTGCGGGATCTGGGAGTAATCTTCGACTCAGTTTTATCTTTTAATAACCACATAACTAGTATTGTTAAGAAAGCTAGTCGGTTGTTGGGTTTTATTAAAAGAAGTTGTGGGAATTTAAATAACATTTCTACTCTAGAAATCCTTTATTTTTCTTTTGTCGTGTCAGTTTTAGAATTTGGTTCGGTTATTTGGAGTCCATATTATGCTGTCCACATTCATGCCATAGAACAACTTCAGATTAAATTCCTCCGTTATCTGTACTATAAGCAGAACCGTATCTACTCCTTTATAATTCCATATAACACTTTACTAGACACCTTTCAAATTCAAACACTGGAAAATAGGCGTCGATTAGCTTCACTAATGTATTTGAAACAGTTATTGTGTGGTGAAATAAATGATCCTTATACGCTTAGAAAAATTCCTTTTCGCGTCCAAAGTTTTTGTAACCATTCAAAATATATGTTTTATCAGAAATCTTCTTCCACTAATTATGCAGCTTATTCGCCGGTTAACTGCATGATAGTCAATTATAATATCATGGACAAAATTGCGGCAATAGATCCATTTTGCCAGAGCCGAGCATCGTATAGGTCAGCCATTCTTAAGTCTTTCAAGATGTAAGTTTCCAAGCAATTCCACATTATGTGTGTGTGTTAAATTTTTTATTTATTTTTTTTTGTTTTTGTTTTGGACCTCTATCATGATTGTTAATCAGTAAATTATTTGTAAAATTTTAGTATATAATACTGTTTTAGTTATATTTAATTCTGTTTGCATTATTGACTATTTCTGATTGTATTTTTCTATCCTTTTATTTGCTTTTTACTTTTGTATTGTCTTTTGCTCTGTAATGAAATATTGTTTCTATAATTGGGCCGTGTTCGGCCTGTTGCAAACAATTAAATGAAATAAATAAATAAATAAATAAATAATTATTGTTGAGAGACCAAAAAAATTGCCGACAAAATATTGTGACAATATCGAAGACGAATAAGGTTTAAGAAATTTCTAGTACTTAATTCATAAAATGTAAAAATAGTAGATAATAGAGTAAAAAAGTAACAATAGGGTCAGTTATAAAAGTATACCTATTTATAAAAGGTTTTTGTTGTACAACTATTTATGAAAGGGTCGGTTGATTACCTGTAACACCTTTTATTCTATTGTTGACTTGTTTAAAATAGTTAAGACTTTTCCAGTAAAAAGGATTTTTTGTACTTTATTATTTGTATAGAATTTCTCTGTTTTGCTAGAATTATCTTTTTGATCCCATATAAATACACACTCGAGTGCAGTCAGAGAGTTAGTATCCGTTTGATCTTTGATGAATGTTTTATTGAGTGGCTATACGTGCACAGGTAGTACAGGTTACGTATCCAAGAATTATAGTGGTAAACTATTGTTATATTATCTTGTCGTGTATGTGCATTGTGTATTCAGTTTTTGTGTACGTGCTTTGTGTATAATTATTTGTAAGTAGTACTAAGTAAATTATTAAGTTATTTATTGTATTACTTCATTATAATTAGTTTATTATTTATTTTGTAAATCTTTTAGTTGTAATAAATTGTAAACTTTAGTGTGTTAATTTCCTAGATTATATTTTTTATTTTTTTTTATGTTTTTATTTTTTTTATTAGATTATTGATTTCCTATAAGTGTATTTAATTACGTAGATCCCGAAACGGACCTTAGCGATAAGTGTCACAATATTTAACAGAGCTACAAGAGTATTGGCAACGTTGCTAGCAAGTGATTGGCTGGCTATACAGTGGGTAGGGGGCAATGCAAACGTTCAGAGATCTTCAGCCTTGACAAATAGTATAAATTAATTTTAAACACGTTTTGTTTATTACCTGCCTAGGTCGACTGTCTTGTTTGCAAGTTGTTATCTTTTTTTGCTTTCTCTAACCTATATATATATATATATATATATATATATATAGGAACAAAAGTATTGCTTTCATTTCAATTTTTCGAAATCGAGTTTTCACCGGATCTACACGTTTTCAGACCTCCTGAACGCAAAAAACATGTTTTAGCGATGGGTCTATGTGTGTGTCTGTGTGTGTGAACAGAATATCTCAAGAACGAAACATTGTGCGAACTTGAAACTTAAGTTACATACCACTACCGGACCCAACGCAAACATTTTCATCAAAATCGGTCAACCAGAAGTAGTCGTTTATTCATGTAATTTTTCACTTTTTTGCGATTTTCTCAAAAACTGGTCCTACGATTTTTTTAAAAATCGCCTGGTTTAATTACTTTTTTATTCTCTACAAGATAGGGTAGGCGCCATGTTTGCTGAAATTCTTGGTAAGGATGTTTTCACATTAAAAAATTGTTTTTTTACGTTTACGGCTTCAATATGCATTTTAGCGCAAAGAATTATATAATAAAATTTGTAGAGAATTTAAAATTCTACAACTTTTATTTCAAACGTTTTTTTGTATAACGCTTAGTTTACCGGTAATTAGCAATTTTCTGATTTTTCTCACGAAAACATGTGAAAAATCTATTTTGTTAAGATTTCGGCCTTAGTATGCATTTTACAACAATAGTGTATATAATCAAATTTATAGGAAATTACAAAATGTACAACTTTTATTTAGAGCATTTTTCTCTACGGAGCCTAGTTTAGCGTGAATGAGTGATTTCCGTATTTTTCAGCCGAACTGAAGTCGATTTTCATTTTGCGTCTTCCACTCATGATTAAAATAAGGTTATGTTTGTTGAGGTTAGTTTTTGTTTATTTCTAATGCTTTATTACTATTGTTAGGTGATTATGTATGTTAGGCAAAATAATTTTATGCAGAATTTCAATGTTCACAATCATAACACGAGAAACAGGAATGATTATTATGTGGCTAATCACTCCACAAAATTGTTTGAACAAAAACCTACTTATGCAGGGAGAAAATTCATGAGTAAATTACCCCAATTTCAGATGTTATATCTGACATGTCCTATACTCCTCCTGGAGTCTCCAGGGCGCAAAAGACAAAAAAAATATTAAATCGCTTCACTGTTGGTGAATCCTAATCGCTTGGTTGTGAGTGCCGACCACATTAAATTGTACTCTGGTTCTCCAGAAATTACCGCAATAAATAGATTGTTGAATAATTATACTAATTATAATAAGTCCAACGGCTTGGTGGACTTAACATTATCTACGAGGGCAGTCCAGAAAGTCTGTCACGTTTTGCGTTGTAACCGCTAGGGGCAGAGCTATCGCGGCCATTTTGGTGCCGCGGCGTTTCTCCGTTCAGTGGCTATCCAGCCGTGCTAGCGAGAGGTCTGTGTCGATCTTCGTTGTTTTTCAACAACAATTTAAAATGTGTGCCGCAATTCAAAATCCCGCCAGTTGTGAAGTACGGTCGGTAATACGGTTTTTGTTGGCTAAAAACAATAAACCAATTGAGATTTATCGCCAAATCTGTGAAGTTTATGGGAACGATGTTTACACTAAAAGTGGCGTTTGTGCATTCAGTTCAAAAATGGCCAAACTATTGTTCACGAGTAAGAACGAAGTGGACGGCCAAGCCTCGTGACTGATGACATTGTGAATAAAGTCAATGAGAAGATTAGAGAAGACCGTCGATTCACCATAAGAGAGCTATCGCTTTTTTCCCACAAATTTCAAAAAGTTTATTGCACGAAATTGTTACACAAAAATTAGGTTACCACAAATTTTGTGCAAGATTGGTGCCCAAAATCCTAACAGAAACCCACAAAAATCATCGTTTGGCTGCTTCGTTGTCATTCTTATACGCTTACGAGGAAGATGGTGACTCACTACTTGATCGAATTGTTACAGTCCGGACCTTGTGCCCAGTGATTATCACTTGTTCCCGACAATGAAGACATGGCTTGCGACGCAGTGCTTTGACGATGACACGGAGCTGCAGGAGGGTGTGACTAACTGGTTAAAATCACAGGCGGTAGACTTTTATGACGCCGGCATTTCAAAATTAGTTCACCGCTATGATAAGTGTCTTAATTTGTTTGGTGATTATGTAGAAAAATAGCGTTTCAGTTGCACTTTCAAATGTAGGCCTATATAATAAAATTTTTTTCTTGTACTTAGCTTTTTTTAAATCAAAACATGCCCTCGTATTATATTATTCAGGAAAATGCAAGGCGAAAGCCTTAACATTGGCAAAAGAATCTCAAAACGACGTATTTTCGTACAAGAACCCGGTATTAGACAATTCAGTTACCTATTCCACAAGTGTTGTATTCTTCTAGCTCCTGAGACATGGTCGATTTAATCGCATCTTCCCGACTGGCATGCTGTCTATTCCGTTGGCCGATTGAATGTTTTAATTTTATTTGTTCCAGTTCTTCTACGAATCGCCCGAGATATCTACACAAATCAAAACAAATCGAAAACAATTTACAACTTCATTCATAAAGTGTGCCTATCACAGACAGATGTTGTTGTTTAGGTCATCAGCCTGTAGGCTGGTTTGAACCTGTAGAGGTTTTACTAAGTAAAACGAGGAGTGAGGTGGTTTACCATTGCCACAACTCACTAAGTGGAAAAGTACGCTTATCAGCATGCCGGGCCCTCTGAAAAGTACATATTTTCCACTCTGCAAATGACACGTTCACTTCATTTACCACAGGGTCCAACTGTATAATGAAATTCATTACTTTCAGAGGAGATAACTCTGATTAGTGTCACAGTACACCTCTACCTCTTCTGTTCTTAAATGATTCAGTCATTTAATTGGGTGACCATGTGATAAGAAACAGAACTATTTATTTTAGCCCTGCAACGAACAGATTGAGTGTAAATAATTAGATAGTATTATTAAATAAAATATAAATTATATATTAAATATAAAATAAATTAAGATATATTAAATAATTAGTGTAAATATTAGATTAGTTATGGGCAGACGGACAGATGTAGTGCTTGCATTAACTCATTAACTACAAAAAGGGCAAAACAAACAACTATCAGTATTTCTGTTATAAGTCAATGTATCAAAATATGTTGTTTGTAACTAAAATTATGTAACATTTAAAGATAAATCTATTTTATTTATGCAAAATTTTTTACTTTCTCTTACCTATATGAATATATAGAAAGGAAAGTATTGTTTTCATGTCGATTTTAAGAAATTGAGTTTTCACAGGATCTACACGTTTTCAGAACCCCTCAACCCAAAAAACATGTTTTTAGCGATTGGTGTGTGTGTGTGTGCGCGCGCACGCGCGCGTGTACAAAATATCTCAAGAACGGAACATCGTACGAACTTCAAACTTGAAACTTAAGTTACATACCACTACCGACCTGACACAAACATTTTTGTTAAAATCAGTCAACCGGGAGCAGTCAATTATATTCGTGTAATTTTTCACGTTTTTGCGATTTACTGTAAAACTGGTCCTAAGATTTTTTTAAAAATTGCCTTATTTACTAAATTTTTTTATGCTCTACAAGATAGGGTAGACGTCATGTTTACTCAAATTCTTGGTGAGGCTGTTTTCACATTAAAAAATTGTTTTTTTAAGATTGCGGCTTTAATATACATTTTAGCACAAAAATTTATGTAATAAAAGTTGTAGACAATTTAAAATCCTACATCTTTTATTTCAAACTTTTTTTTGTATAACGCTTACAATACATGTGCTATAATACATATTAAAGTTGTAATCTTAAAAAAACACTTTTTTTACGTAAAAACAGCCTCACCAAGAATTTCAGCAGCATGGCACCTACCCTATGTTGTAAAGCATGAAAAATTCGTAATCCAGGCAATTTTAAAAAAATCATAAAACCCGTTTTTGATAAAATCGCAAAAAAGTGAAAAATTACTTGAATGAACTAATACTTCCGGTTGACCAATTTTGATGAAAATGTTCATGTCAGGTCCTGTAGTGGTATGTAACTTAAGTTTCAAGTTCCAAGTTCGTACAATGTTCTGTTCTTGAGATACTCTGTTCACACACATGTGTGTGTGAACACACATGTGTTCACAACTTTCTCTTGCCAATGCAGATAATCACACTCACACACACACATACACACACACACACACAGACACAGACCAATAGGTAAAAAGCAGTTGTTGTGTGGATGTGAGGGGGTCTGTTTAGGTGTATATGGTGGGTGAAGAGTGGGACATGAAAACAATACTTTCCTTCCTATTTATTCATATAGGCAAGAGAAAGTAAAAATGATTCCTTGAACAATACTTGAGTAATATTGTAAGTACAGTAATGTGACTATGTGAGTACGAATAGTAGATCGACAAAATGTAAGTCGATATAAAAAAAGGAGTTGACAAAATAAATGAGGATATTGATCCATTTAATGTTGATGACTCTTACGTATGTGTTTGTTGCCCAGTTACATATTTAAACATTTTAAATTTATATCAGCTGAACCGTACATATTTATAAAATAAAACTACTATCATTCAAAGTATGGCTGGACGAAACAAACGGTGTGACACAGCAAATACAAAATATCTGGTGTGAAACACTCACACAACTTTCTCTTGCCAATGCAGATAATTAACAATAGACCAAACATTAGTAATAAAACATTAGAAATAAACAAAAACTAACCTCAATAAACATACCCTTATTTTAATCATGAGTGAAAGACGCAATATGAAAATTGACCTCAGTTTGGCTTCAAAATACGGAAAATTACTCTTTCATACTAAAACAGGCTCTGTAGAGAAAAATGCTTTAAATAAAAATTGTAGATCTTTTAATTTCGCATAAATTTTATGATATACACTTTTGTTGTCAAATGTATACTAACGCCAAAATCTTAAAAAAATAGATTTTTCACACGTTTTCATGAGAAAAAAAACAGAAAATCACTAATTACCACTAAACTAAGCGTTATAGAAAATAATGTTTGAAATAAAAGTTGTAGGATTTTAAATTCTCTAAAACTTTTATTATATACATTTTTGCGCTGAAATCCACATTAATCTTCAAAAAAAAATTTTTTTACGTGAAAACAGCATCACCAAGAATTTCAGCAAACATGGTGCCTACCCTATCTTGTAAAGCATAACAAATTTAGTAAACCAGGCGATTTTAAAAAAATTGTAGAACCAGTTTTTGAGAAAATCGCAAAAAAAGTGAAAAATAACACGAATAAACTACTACTTCCGGTTGACCGATTTTGATGAAAATTTTCGTGTCGGGTCCAATAGTGGTGTGTAACCTAAGTTTAAAGTTCCAAGTTCGTACGATGTTCCGTTCCTGAGATATTTTGTATACACATACACACAGACAAACCAATCGGTAAAAACATGTCGTGTGTGTTGAAGTGGTCTGTTTAGGTGTATATGGAGGGTGAAGAGTGTATTTGTTGTGATCGAGATGAAAACAATACTTTCCTTCCTATATATTATTCATATAGGCAAGAGAAAGTAAAAACTAACGTACACGGAATATACAGGTGCAGTAGACTGGTCAACCCGTCGCAAACTCTTCACTATTGAGGGTATGGGTGGGGGGAGAGTTAGGCATCGACATTAGCCGATGCCATCTCCGTAGTCATGGCACCCCACTAATGCAGGAAGAGTAGCAACAGCTACCCATCTTACGTGGCCAGTCCGTTGGTGTAGTGGTTAGCGCAACTGGCTTTTACACCAGGGTCCTGGGTTCGATTCCCTGTCAGGTCTGGCATTTTTCATGGAAAATGATGATTTTCCACCGTCCGCATTAGGAGAAATTTCAAAACAGTCAGGCGTAAAACAAAAATTTATTACCTATATTAAGGCGGCTACTTAAAACATTAGAAAGCAGCTACGGAGACAATAATTTTTACTTTCTCTTGCCTATATGAATATGTAGGAAGGAAAGTATTGTTATCATGTCAATCACAACAAATACACTCAACACCCACCATATACATCTAAACAGACACCCTCAACTCACACACACAACTGCTTTTTTAAACGCTTTTATTTAGCTTACTCTTGGATCCATCAAATCTTGCAACTTAAAATTTTAATACTTCTACCATATCAATATGAATCAAACTTTGCACACTTGTTTATCTTCGATGACAATACGCTGTGGAGGTGTTTGTAAAAAAAAATTTCAAAAAAATTACAAAAAAATTTTAAAAAAATTTTTAACAAACGCTTTTATTTAACAATTACTTTAAAAAATTAACTAAAAATTAACTAAAAAGAAAAAAAGAAAAAAAATTACGAAAAAAAATTTACAAAAACATCACAGAAAATAAAATTACAAAAAAATCAAAAAAAAAATTTTTTAAGAAACGCTTTTATTTAACAATTAATCAAAAGAAAAATGAACTAAAAAGAAAAAAAGAAAAAATTGTACAAAAAAAACAATCACAGACATTACAGTTAAAATAAAAGCGTGGCGCATTAATATATATAATATTTATTGTAAAATATTCGTTGTAATATTATATTCGTTGTAATATTATATTCGTTGTAATATTTATTGTAAAATATTCGTTGTAATATTATATTCGTTGTAATAAAATATTCGTTGTAATAATATATATATTAATGTGCCACGCTTTTATTTTAACTGTAATGTCTGTGATTGTTTTTTTTTGTAAAATTTTTTATTTTTTTCTTTTTAGTTCATTTTTCTTTTGATTAATTGTTAAATAAAAGCGTTTCTTAAACATTTTTTTTTTTAATTTTTTTTTTTTTGATTTTTTTACCTATTGGTCTGTGTGTGTGTGTGTGTGTATGTGTGTGTGTGTGTGTGTGTGTGTGTGTGTGTGTGTGTGTGTGTGCGCGCGCGCGCGCGCGCGCGTGCGCGCGCGTGCGTGCGTGCGTGCGTGCGTGCGTGCGTGCGTGCGTGCGTGCGTGCGTGCGTGTGTGCGTGCGTGTGTGTGTGTGTGTGTGTGTGTGTGTGTGTGTGTGTGTGTGTGAACAGAATATCTCAAGAATGGAACATCGTACAAACTTGAAACTTGAAACTTAAGCTATATACCACTACCGAACCCGACACAAACATTTTCATCAAAATCGGTCAACCAGAAGTAGTAGTTTATTTGAGTCATTTTTCATTTTTTTGCGATTTTCTCAAAAACTGGTCCTACGATTTTTTTTTAAAACCGCCTCGTTTACTAAATTTTTTATGCTCTATAAGATAGGGTAGGCGCCTAGTTTGCTAAAGTTCTTGGTGAGGCTGTTTTCACGTAAAAAATTTTTTTTTTTTAACATTACGGCTTTAATATGCATTTTAGCGCAAACATTAATATAATTAAAAAATGTAGAGAATTTGAAATCCTACGACTTTTATTTCAAACATTTTTTTGTATAACGCTTAGTTTAGCGGTAATTAGCGATTTTCTGTTTTTTTCTCATTTCGGTCTTAGCCGAATTTTCTCATTTCGGCACTTTACGACAAAAGTGTACATTATCAAATTTATAGAAAATTAAAAGATCTACAAATTTTATTTACAGCATTTTTCTCTACAGAGCCTAGTTTAGCGTGAAAGAGTGTTTTTCCATATTTTTAAGCCAAACTGACGTCGCTTTTCATTTCGCATCTTTCACTCATGATTAAAATTAGGTTACGTTTTTTGAGGTTAGTTTTTTTTGACACTGACACTGACTTCATGCCGGTGTAAACCAGTGGTTGAACTCGCAGGCGGCAGATTACTACAAAGGAGGCATTGAAAAGCTTGTACCATGTCTACAATTTTTTTAAAAATCACATCATTTACTTAATTTTTTATGCTCTACAAGATAAAGTAGGCGCCATGTTTGCTGTAATTCTTGGTAAGGCTGTTTTCACGTAAAAAAACTGTTTTTTTAAGATTGCGACATTAATATGCATTTTAGCGCAAAAATTTATATAATAAAAGTTGTAGACAATTTAAAATCCTACAACTTTTATTTCAAACATTTTTTTGTATAACGCTTAGTTTAGCAGCAATTAGCAATTTTCATTTTTTTTCTCACGAAATCGTGGGAAAAATCGATTTTTTTAAGGTTTCAGCCTTAGTATGCATTTTACAACAAAAGTGTATGAAAAAAAATTTATAGGAAATTAAACGGTCTACAACTTTTATTAAGAGCATTTTTTTGTACAGTGCCTAGTTTAGCATGAAAGAGTGGTTTTCCGTATTTTTAAGCCAAACTGAGGTTGATTTTCATTCTGCGTTTTTCACTCATGATTAAAATTAGGTTATGTTTATTGAGGTTAGTTGTTTGTCTATTTCTAATGTTTTATTACTAATGTTAGGATTATTGTTAATTATTTGCATTGGCAAGAGAAGGTTATGAGTGTTTCACACCAGATTTTTTACTTAGTTTTTTATTTCAAAACATCTGTTACTTTCCGCACAGCCCTCCTATAACCTTTATTTTTGTTTCACTTTTTTCTTACAGTGCACATTAGAACTACACCGAAATGGATGAAGGAGGTCAAGAAGGACATGCCACAACTCAATATCACAATAAATAACTCAAAAACTAAATCAGGAAACTATCACAATATCAAAAATCTGGTGTGAAACACTCACACAACTTTCTCTTGCCAATGCAAATAATTAATAATAAACCTAACATTATTAATAAAATATTAGAAATAAACAAAACACTAACCTCAAAAACATAACCTTATTTTAATCATGAGTGAATGACGCAAAATGAAAATCGAACTCAATTTGGCTTAAAAAAAACGGAAAATCACACTTTCACACAAAACTAGGCTCTGTAGAGAAAAATTCTCTAAATAAAAGTTGTAGATCTCTTAATTTTCTATAAATTTTATTATATACACTTTTGTCTTAAAGTGCATACTAAGGCCGAAATCTGAAAAAAATCGATTTTTCACACGTTTTTGTGAGAAAAAACAGAAAATCGCTAATTACCGCTAAACTAAGCGTTATACAAAAAAACGCTTGAAATAAAAGTTGTAGGTTTTTAAATTCTCTACAACTTTTATTATATACATTTTTCCTCTAAAATTATTATTGAAGCTGTATCTTAAAAAAACATTTTTTTTACGTAAAAACACCCTCACCAAGAATTTCAGCAAACATGACGCCTACCCTATCTTGTAGAGAATAAAAAATTGGGTGAACCAGGCGATTTTAAAAAAAATCGTAGGACCAGTTTTGAGAAAATCGCAAAAAAGTGAAAAATTATACGAATAAACTACTACTTCCGGTTGACCGATTTTGATGAAAATGTTTGTGTCGGGTCCGGTAGTGGTATGTAACTTAAGTTTCAAGTTCGTACGATGTTCTGTTCTTGAGATATTCTGTTCACACACACACACACAGACCAATCGCTAAAAACATGTTTTTTGGGTTCAGGGGGTCTGAAAACGTGTAGATCCGGTGAAAACTCGATTTCGAAAAATCGACATGAAAACAATACTTTCCTTCCTATATATTCATATAGGCAAGAGAAAGTAAAAACCCAACAACCAGATTCCAACAGAAAGCCAATGCGGCAAGAAAAGCACTGTTTTCTGAAGCAGAAGAGGCTCAGAAGATCACAAGCCTTGAGGAAATATTGGCGTAACTAGAAAAAAGTGAAAGAACAGCAAAAGCGCAAAAAGTTGATTAATAGCAGAAAATGAGCTTACCAGGCTATCAATTGAAGTGGTCCGATTAGGCCTTAAAAGTTTTTAAAAAATCTGGTGTGAAACACTCACACAACTTTCTCTTGCCAATGCAAATAATGACCAATATAACCTAACATTAGTAATAAAACATTAAAAATAAACAAAAAACAAAACTCAATAAACATAACCTAATTTTAATCAAGAGTGAAAGACGCAAATTGAAAATCAACCTCAGTTTGGCTTAAAAATACGGAAAATCAATCTTTCACGCTAAACTAGGCTCTGTAGAGAAAAATGCTTTAAATAAAAGTTGTATATCTTTTAATTTCCTATAAATTTGATTATATGCACTTTTATCATTAAGTGCATACCAAGGCCGAAATCTTAAAAAAATCAATTTTTCACACGTTTTTGTGAGAAAAAACAGAAAATCAGTAATAACCGCTAAACTAAGCTTTATACAAAAAAATATTTGAAATAAAAGTTGTAGAATTTTAAATTCTCTACAACTTTTGTTATATACATTTTTTTGCTAAAATTCATATTAAAGCCTTAATCTTAAAAAAAACAATTTTTTTACATGAAAACAGCCTCAGCAGGAATTTCAGCAAACATTGGACCTACTCTATCTTGTAGAGCATAAAAAAATTAGTAAATCAGGCGATTTTAAAAATAATCGTAGGAACAGTTTTAGAGAAAATCGCAAAAAAGTGAAAAATTACACTAAAAAACTTTTAGTTCTGGTTGACCGATTTTGATGAAAATGTTCGTGTCGGGTGCGGTAGTGGTATGTAACTTATGTTTCAAGTTTCAAGTTCGTACGATGTTCCGTTCTTGAGATATTCTGTTGACACACACACACACACACAGACCAATAGGTAAAAAGCAGTTGTGTGTGTGGGTGTGAGGATGTCTGTTTAGGTGTATATTTGGTGAAGAGTGTATTTGTTGTGATCGACTGAAAACAATACTTTCCTTCCTATATATTCATATAGGCAAGAGAAAGTAAAAATGAATCGACTTACTTATCAATAAGGTTGGATATCTGCGAACGTGTACACACAACTGCTGAAGTTAATTCAGGGTCGCTGTTCAAATGATCTCTGAAATAGAGAAATTTCTCTCCTAACAGATTCACTCTCATCTGAAACTGCACCTTGGATTTGTTTCTTTTCACTGCCCTGAAAAATACACAGAAAAAAGTTCAATCCAGACATAAATACAGTTTAACCTGTAACATTCAAACTATACCAAATTCATTTTAAGAACCAACTACGAAGTAAACAAACAGTGAATGACGTCACAGCTCCATTACCGTACGCACCAAAAGTATTATGTGATTTTCATAGTAGGAGGCGTATGCGACGAAACGACTCGTGCTTAATACTCTTATGAATAGTTAATTCTTTAACTTAATAAAATTAAATACTTAAATGTTTTTTATAATTTTAAATGCTTTCTTTATAAATAAAATTATTATTGTTTACTAATTTTAAAACTCACTTACTTTATTCTCAAAGGTTTACCTTTTTGGGTGCATTAGCCATCACTATAAATTAATATCAACTTTTTCAGCAAAAATACGTAAAAATAAACTTACTTTTGTTCATACAGTCGAATAAAGTAATAACTACAATAAAATTAAACCGTACATGAAACTAAAAGCACCATTCCAACTAGACGCACAATTAAACCGATCCGAACAGTTTAAAATAACAAAGCCAACTAAATTGAAAACTCATTTAGGATCATAAAATTAAACATGACACATTCATGAAGAATTTTTAATACAAACATTGAATAAGCCTATAAAAAATATGGAGTAGTATGCAACTGAATTCTACACAAAATTACGTGATAAGGGAAAGGTTTTATTGACGTTAGGGAACGCGGCTGTTTGTTTTTATTATTTAGCAGTTATAAAAGTGTTGGTGTCCACCCGGTGACTAATGCTAGGCTGTTGCATGTATTTGTGTGGTGTATTTACACGTACTACCACAGATGCAATTTGTTGATTCGACACTTTGGTTCTTACCGTGAACTCACTATAATATATAGAGTGATTCAAAAAGAGCGCCGGTTTTGATATATCAAATTAAGAGATTTATTTTATTGAAAAACTGAAAATAAATACATCAACAAGTTCATCTTACCTTCCGATTTCATGTATGAAAAATGATGTCATGCATGTGTCCTCCTCTACTGCGCTGGCACACATCAACTCTGTCCATGAAATTGGATATTACTGCATGACAAGTTTCGACTTCCATTTGCCCGATAACCTGTCGAATTTCCTCCTTCAAGTCATTGATGTTTCGGGGTTTATTGGCATACACCAATGACTTCAGATGACCCCAAAGATGAAAGTCACAAGGCGTCAAGTCACACGACCTTGGTGGCCATTGATGGTCGGAATTACAAGAAATGATGCAATCCTGGAACCGTTCACGGAGCAACAACATTGTTTCTCGTGCAGCAACTGAATTTTATACGGGTGATATTGGAGATCGTACCGAAGAATTCTCTGTACAGAAGAACATCGTAAACCCAATTGTTGAGAACGGCGACGTATTGATTTTGCTGGGCTAACAGCCACACTGTCATGAACCAACGCAACGTTCTGCTCAGTTCGGCCAGAACGACAACGTCCAGAACTTTTAAGGTCGACTGTTGAACCCGTCTCAAAAAACTTTTTCATGAGCCTGCGAACTGTTGATTTATTCGGTGCTTCATTACGTCCTAGAGTACCGCGAAGTCGCCTGACAGTAGCCGCATAACTCTCTCCACTCTGGTAAAATGTTTTGACGATTAACACTCGTTGTGCAATAGTAAACTTCTCCATGGTTAGACACAGACTGCGAGAGTACTACACTGTGAACAAGCGAAACTACAACTGAATCGTCAATCGGAATGTTCTCCGAAATAGAAATGAGGTCTAACAATGTTGCCAACCGATAAACAAAAATTTACCAGCCGTTTAAAAACCGGCGCTCTTTTTGAATCACCCGTTAGTGACCGGGCGATTCGGATATCACAAGGTGATATATATATATCACAAGGTGATATAAATCGCTAAAGGGCCAGAATAAATGGAGATGTTTATTGTTGAATATTACGAGGCGTGTTCAGAAAGTAAGTACCGTTTTTTAAAAAAACAAGTAAAACAATTTTTTTTTCAACACAATTTAATTTCTACATGAAAGCGCAAACCTTAAACTATTTTTCAACATAGTTTCCACCGATGTCCAAACACTTGTCTCGTAGCGGGTGATCAATTTGTCTATACCCTCTTTGTACAAGGTTCCCGCCAACGAATGTATAGCTCAGCCATTGTTAGTTTGCTCCTCCTTCTGTCAACAAACAATAGCCACCTACTACAGGGTGCACGCTAGAGTCTGCAACTTTATGGATGTCGTATTCCTATTAAGTTAACTATTTTTTAAATTATAAGTACTTAAAACATCAGTCATGATATGATGGAGGCCTAACAATTTCATTTAAAAAAATACTTTTAAAAGTATTTTGTATTTAAATACTTTTGAAAGTATTTTGTTGTTACTTTTTAATCAGCGTGTACACATTTTGATATAATGCGCATGCTCAGTGACGTCATTATTTGTTTACATTAGGAGCAAACTAACAGAGGCTGGACTATAGTTACAACTCCACGGCAGTTTTCACTTCATCGTCGGTTTCAAAGCTTATTCGAAAAATTAAATGAACACTTGGTTGGTTTACGCTTCAGTACCAATGATGAAGTCAAGGAAGAGGTTTCTCGATTCCTCAAAGGATTGGCAGCAGAATTCTACAACATGGCGATAGAAAAGTTGGAGCATCGTCTGCACAAGTGTTTGGACAGAAACGGCGATTATGTAGAAAAATAGCATAAGTTTTAAGCTTTAAATTGATGTACTCGTATAACGACTGAAAAAAAAAACCATGAGTCCTAAGATAAAAAATCTGGTGTGAATCACGCACACAACTTTCTCTTGCCAATGTAAATAATTAACATTAAACCTAACATTAGTAATAAAACATTAGAAGTAAACAAAAAACTAACCTCAATAAACATAACCTAATTTTAATCATGAGTGAAAGACGCAAAATGAAAATCGACCTTAGTTTGGCTTAGAAATACGGAAAATCACTCTTTCACGCTAAACTAGGCTCTGTAGAGAAAAATGCTTTAAATAAAAGTTGTAGATCTTTTAATATTCTATAAATTCGATTACACACACTTTTGTCATAAAATGCATACCAAGGCCGAAATCTTAAAAAAATCGATTTTTTTACACGTTTTCGTGAGAAAAAAACAGAAAATTGCTAATTACCGCCAAACTAAGCGTTATACAAAAAAATGTTTGAAATAAAAGTTGTAGGACTTTAAATTCTCTGCAACTTTTATTATGTAAATTTTTGCCCTAAAATGCATATTAAAGCCGTAATCTTAAAAAAATTATTTCATTATGTAAAAACACCCTCATCGAGAATTTCAGCCAACATGGCGCCTACCCTATCTTGTAGAGCATGAAAAGTGAGTAAACCAGGCGATTTAAAAAAAATTGTAGGACCAGTTTTTGAGAAAATTGCAAAAACGTGAAAAATTATACGAATAAACTACTACTTCCGGTTGACCGATTTTGATGAAAATGTTCGTGTCGGGTCCGGTAGTGGTATGTAACTTAAGTTTCAAGTTCGTACGATGTTCCGTTCTTGAGATATTCTGTTCGCGCACGCACGCACGCACACACACAGACCAATCGCTAAAAACATGTTTTTTGGGTTCAGGGGGGTCTGAAAACGTATAGATCCGGTGAAAACTCGATTTCTTAAAATCGACATAAAAACAATACTTTCCTTCCTATATATTCATATAGGCAAGAGAAAGTAAAAATGTGTAGAATAACTTATCTCGACTTTATGTTAGCATGAATGCTTGCTTTCTTGTAAAAAACTAGAATTTTCTAATCACTGTACAAAAGTAACAACAAAACAACATGGTAGCGTACGCTGGTATGAATCCACATCCACATTCGTGTAACTCGTGAAGCAAATGGTCGCTGCGTGCTAATTTCAATTAAACTAAGAACTAATAACATGGTTATTTGTTGGCTTGTGGATAGCCTACTTAACAAGAGAACATGTTCTATACAACCATAAAATGCCAACAAGGTTCAACTGCATAGCTTATTCTTTTTAAAAAATCTACCTTATTGCCAATGGCCAATGGTAAGTATACTTACCAAAGGGTTAACATCCAATACTTTATAATATAATCAGCTGATCGTATGTTTATAGGTTATAATTGCTATTGAACGACCAAAAAAAAGCCTGACAAAATATTCAACAGAGCTACAAGAGCAAGTAATGGCAATGTAGTTGGTGGCAAGTGATTGGCTAGCTATAAAGTGGGAACGGGGTAGGGTAACTAGATTGTTACCGTGCAAAAACAGGACAACTACCGATGCTGTGGTCTAGGGGTGAGGTTATGGAATAGGGCCTACAGAATCCTGGTTTAATGTTCCTCTCTTAAAAATATTATAAAATAAACAAAATCGAGTGTCTAAACTTATTTTTAAAACTTTCTACGCGTGAATTTTCTTTTCTTTTAAGCCTATCAAAGCACACAATTTGCTAGTTTTTCAAGGAATAAAAATAAATTAAATAAAATGTTGAGGTTCGTATAACTTAATTACCAAAGTTATTTCTCAGGTATAAATGAACAAGGACATACCATTAAAATACACAACTGATAACAGAATTTAACAAAATGCAATACATTTTTAAGTTTTGGTGTAGTTTCCATTTGCTCCAGCCAACTTAATAGTGTCTTTTTTCTCTATTATGTAATTTTAAGAGTGAGAAAACGGGACATTTTGATGTCCTGACAACGTTTTTTGGGACAACGGGACTTTTCTGTTTTTACGGGACGCCTGGTCACCCTAGTACGGAGCAATGCAAACATTTGGAGCTCGTAGGTCATAAGTTTCATTATTTACATTGGCAAGAGAAAGCAGTGAGTACTTACTTTGTACTTTGAATTTATAACCACTCCGTAATAATAAGATAATTGAAGAAAAACTTACTTGTTAGTCTGTTTAGCTAACTGCTTAGCTTTTCTGCTGTTGGGATGGTTGATCTGCTTCACCTTCAGTTCTGGTTTACGGACACTCTTCCTCGCCTAATTACAAAAACAAACACATATTTTCACAAACACTGTATAAGTGAATTATGCCCGTAAAAGCCAGGTGAAGTGTTTCAACTATTTGCACTCCATCTGCTAGTTTTGTCTCTCTTATCACATGGTCACCCAATTATATGAGTGAAACATTCAACCACAGAACTGGTACACGTGTAAAAAACACACAGTCACAGTTATTATAGTCAGTTCAGTCACCCACTGAGTTTGCCCTTGTTTGCAACAAGGGGTAAAGGGGGACAAGCATCAGTGCGCATCACTACAACAAACATAACATTTTATAGTATATAAAATAACATTACTAAAGTGTAATAGTGTGCGAGTGAAAAAACTAAGCCTGTAGATTTAGTATGTTAAAAAAACAAATATTATTACTAAAAGTGTAATAGTTAAGCGACTGAAAAGAACTAAGCCTGTAGATTTGGTGTTAAAATAACATTACTAAAGTGTAATAGTGTGCGAGTGAAAAAACTAAGCTGATATATTTAGTGTTTTTAAGAAATATAATAAAAGTACTGTTAAACTATAAATAAGAATAAATTACATTTAAGTCATGAAGGCCTATATAATAAAAGTTACTAAAACTAATGGTTAGCTACGTGTAATATTAAGCTACTTTTAAGTCATATAGTTACTAAATTAATGTCTAAATTAACAATAGGATTAAGTTAGAGATTTAAGAAATTAATAAGTTCATAGAACACTGTGAAAAGTCATTAGAAAATAAGTGCTAGCACCAGTGGGTGACTGCATCATTATACACATCGGGGGGAGGGGATAATATTGTTAAAGAAAAACTTTTCGTTAGTTTCAAGTAACTAGTTGCAGTAAATCTACAATAAAAAACAAATTAAAATAACCTAACCTAAAAGACTGTTAATCTTTATGTTCTAGAACGACAGTCCCGAAGAAACTGAAATTACTGTTGAACTCATTTATACGAACGTAAATAAATATAATATCTATCCATCCTTAACAAAAAAAAACATTTATTTCCGACTTGCAAATTAGGTACACGTTTTAGTGAAGTGTAAATTTTACAATCACCTTCGCACAAGCAACTCCAACCAATTTCACTAAACATTTTATATTACAAGTTACTGCAAATTGTTTGCTATTCATTTGCCATAAAAGCTACAGAATGTGTTTAATAGTTCTGTAATGATAGGTGTAAATGTGTTAAAGGGGTAGTCAACTCAAGAAGATGATTTTTTTAAATTTTCATTGTTTTTTGCTTTATTTGAAGTTTAAAATTTTCTGAATCACACCATTTGTTTACGTTGTTTGTATGTTGACAAAAAGGTATAAAAACATTTGTTTAAAATAAAGCTCACTAGCAAGGCGAGTTGATTTATTCTTCAACAAGTTTTCCGGAAATGTGGCATTAAATATTTCGTTTAGTATCGTTAAATATTTTGTTTAGTATTGGAAATAATTGAATGATATTTTTTTCGAATGTTCATAATTTCTTCCACTATTATCTGTGGAATGATTATTACAGAAACCTTAGAAGGGATTTAGTTAAAAAATAATTTGTGAATACATAAAATAAATATTTTGAAAATATGGTTTTTCTTCAATAAATTCCTTGTAAGAAAAACTACATACAAGCGCATACAACAGATAATAGAGAGCAATTTTCTGTATTTTGTAGCATAAGAATCATGTTGATATCTTTCTTGAGATCTTTCCTGAGATATTTGATTCCCCGTAAAAGCCCACTTTTCCAACCTTACCCTTATATTAGGGGCTGTAATTAATTTTACGGCTTGGTTCAAATGGTAGATCATTACTAGTAAATTACTCTTTCATTTAAAATAAATAATGATAAATTATAGCCTGAAATTTTTATTTTCATTTTCTGGGTTGACTACCCCCTTAAGTCAAAAATTGTCGATTTTGAGTTATGTGTACTACCCAGTTTAGAAAAATTTTCTCTTTCGATTGGTGCAAAGGGCTTAAGTGCAGCTAACTCCTGAAGTGAATAATGTCGACTGGCTTTATAAAAATTTTCTCTTCGCGTAACGGTATAAAAGTCTTAATTGTAAATGATACCTTTAAATTTAATTTCTCAGTCTTTTTTAGCTGTTAAAAAGGTCTTAAATTGAGTTAACCTTTATACCAATAGTAGTTTATTATTTCACCAATATCAATTGCAATTGAGATCAACTGAAAAAATAATCAAATTTAAATGGTCGAAATAACAAAAAACCAAAGACAAATTCGTGACTTAAGTAACTATAGTAAGAATTTACCAGGTCGAAAGGTATTAAGTTACACAGTAAACCGTAAAGGTCTTAAGTCGTGAATTGCCCCCCCCCCCCCGAAAAAAGGGCCACAGCGTAGACGTAAACGGAATTTTTATTTTCGTTGTTAAGTAGAAAACAAAAGAAATTTATAACAAATTATAAAAACAATTTTTGGAAGAGACAATTACAAAAACTATCCTTAAATAATAAAAAATATATAAATTAATTATACTGTCTCAAATTTTTATTTGCTTTTCCTGAAAAATGACTATTTTCAAGTTAAAACCTTTATACTTATCACTACAGAGTTATACTACAACTTATGGTATTTTTGTTTACAGTTGTTCAATCGAACAATCTTATGTATATAACTCACCATTGTTTACACAATAAATAATGAATTCTTTAACTCAAGATTCTTCACCATACAAATCAATATCCCGAAAATCTATACTACCACAATACCGGGTTGTACATTACTAGAAAATCGTAATTGACAGTTAGGTTAGGTTACCCAACCTACAACACGTGAATGCATAAGCGACGCAATATGAAATTCCGATAGTATCGAATCAGTCACTTGAATCGTTTGGTTTCAATTTTTGGCTATCGTATCCGATCATAACGGTTGAAATTGAATTGATAAAATTGCTATTGCGTTTTATTTGCTTTTAGGCCAACTTTGATGCTATATTTAAATTATATTCATTTCACTACACAAATCTATAATTTTACGTACAAATTTAATCAGCATTGTATGTAAATAACTTTCTCTACACATAGTATGTACCACTTTTTATGCTCTTTCGTACGAAATAGAAAATTGCTTTCAAACTGACACCGATTGTACGTAAAATTTTATATATTTATGAGTTTTATAATGTATTACGTACTGCCCATAACAGGCAGGTGGAGTGTCAAATTATTTACACTCAATCTGTTTGTTGCAGGGCTAAAATAAATAGTTCTGTTTCTTACCACATGAACAGCTAATTAAATGACTGAATCATTTAAGAACAACAGAGGTAGAGGTGTAAAAGATACTAATCAGAGTTATCTCCGCTGAAAGTAATGAATTTCTTTATACAGCCAGACCCTGTGGTGAATGAAGTGAAGGTGGCATTTGCAGAGTGGAATGTATTTATGTGCTTTTCAGAGGGCCTGGCATGTTGATAAGCGTACTTCTCCACTCAGTGAGTTGTGGCAATGGTAAACCACCTGACTCCTCGTTTTACTTAGTAAAACCTCTGCATGTTCAAACCAGCCTACAGGCTGATGACCTAGACAACAATGCCTTACGTACTCTTCGTTCCAGAACGCATCTAAGGAGCTCTATCTAATATTGAACTAAACATTTCTCACAGAAAGGCCGTCCTATAAAACCATCTTATGGACTTTCTCAAATATATCGGTTAAAGTCTTCCGGTAAGCAAGTCATGGAATATTAACTTAATTCGGGATTAATTAATTAACTTTAATGTCTACAAAACACGTACGTATAGTCTACATCAACTTTCTTGAACGGATCAACCCTTCCTTAGTCTGACTCACTTTGATTTGAGAAGAAAGTTTCCTGAAGGTTGACAAATGTTTCCAGGCGGTCCAAACTCCCTTTACACTTAAAATTGATGTTACATAAATCTCTAGTCGGACCTGTTTGCTTATCTGGTATCTGGCTCTGCTAGGTCTTCTGTAATTATAAAATTACGTTTCCAATCTAATCACTTGGCTACGTATATTACGAAACGTTTCATAAAGACTTGTGCACTCCATTTGTTAATTAATGTATTTGTGACATTTCAAACATAAGCTTCCTGCCAATAAAATCAACTCTTACAAATCCACGACATGCCACATTCACTCGGGAACTCCTATGCAGGCTCCGCAGAATAGCATGTAGAGACTTTTTGTAAAAACTTACCCGTGGAAATCTTACTACTGAGTAGGCCTACTGTTCTCCGTGAAAGAATATAAATGATTTCATGCCATGTCATCTTTTTAGCTACCATCGAATTTCATAGTCATCTAATTTAATTTATATTCACATGTATACAAAGATAAGAGTTAAAATACAGTATTTATAATTATATTTATTTTGTATTATGTGCATTTATGAACCCACTTTTTGGCTTCAGAGTGACAAAAGAAAACTTAGTATATATGTACCCTGGTTTAATTGCGGAGTTAGATTTCGGGTAACAGTAGGCCTACTACTTTCTCACTCCATAAAAAGGCACGAGAAAGGAGAAAGTCCTAAAAGTATTTATTCCACCAAAAGCTTGCCACAAATGAATATGGGTTTTCATTTGATAATTTAACTGTGTCGAACACAGACAGCCTTTGCCATTATTTCAACAAACAAGAAAAATCTGCACTTCTATTAAAAATTATTTTTTAATGGTAAGTCAAAGTTTAAAACATTCTAAAGTGTTATAATAAAAGGCCTTTATTTTTCGAAAAATGTATGTGGTACCTAAATAAAAATTTCCTAGTGGATAATAATAACAAACAACGTTCATAACTTGGCAAGCATGAGAGGGAAATTATTTGGTTACGTCTTACCGAATCAAATTTGTTATATTTTCTTCTTTTCTCGGAATCTATGTGAAACAATATTATTTCATTGATAAAAGGAAAGGTACCAGAATTCTTGGAATTTCATTGAAGTATGACTCATCAAGGGTATTTCCTCGTTCGCTTGAAAATCCTTTCAGTTCAATGCGCCAAGCCCAGTGCTGGCACGCAATACTAATTTATTAGGGGTTGCTATACTTATGTAATAATAACCGTAATAATATTTTTTAAAGTTTATGAGACCTTTTAAATAAAATTGAAAAATTATTACGTAAATACTAAATACATAAAACTCTTTCGTATACCAAAGTATTAACACAAATTATGACGCACATGTAATTGTTTGCATGAAACTTACTCGAAATTATAAAAAAATCGTTGAAAAAAATTAAATATGATACAAATTAGTGAATTTCGTGTAATATTTTGTTTGTAATTTATTTGTTTTACTATTGTATTCGTTACGTTTGATCTTCTAAACTGTAACGAGGTGTGTGTAATGTTGGCAACTATGATTTTGGGGTTTACGCTTATTTCATGTATTGTAAATATAACCTAACATACACGGAAAATTTTGACTAAAACAGTATTTAACGCCCTTCTAAACGTAAAGTATTGCTATCTTTATCTTATTATAATGTGATAGTAAATACTGTGTAATAATGTTTTGTGAAAAAGTGGTTAGATACAATAGAAATGATAAGTTTAAGAGTGCATGGATCTCGATCTCTATTACTAGTTACCTTAGTTTTAATATACACGATTTTCAGTTATTTTTAGGGAAAATAAGCATTTTCTAATAAAAACAACATTATTGAATACATAAATTATTAATAATGATATGTATAAGTTTTATAACAAGAAATATAACGCACGCCTTGAATTTAAAAACTGCTGATTTAAGAGTTGGCTCATGTCCTTAGCCTACTCCTATTTTAATCTTTAGATATTGCTACAAGATTTTAGCCGTAGTTTCTTTCACAGTAGTTATTAAAATTTGTATCCGTACAAGTTTTAATACGTGATTATGAGTAATCTTGTAAATTGTAATCGTGCTACAATTTTTAATCTGTTCAATTTGTAGCGATATGGATGACGACACGAGTAAGTCTTGTTTGTGAAATATTGTTTATGTAATTATGTATGCTTCAATACCAAGCGACGCAATTACAAATTTATACCTTTCGTTCGATGATAATTTTTATGAAGGTAATTATAATTTTTCTTAAAGAAAATTCTGCTTTTGAATACGGTAGTTTATTTTAACGGGTCAGTTTTAGGTTATGTGAGGTTAAAGGACAAAATGTACGTAAAGAAATACAACTTTATTTAAGTTCAGCGGTTATTTCCTAAATTTCTTTTGCGATTCATGACTAAAATAATATTTCTAATCCGCATTTTATTAAAATATATATTCTTCTGTGCTATATAATAATTTTTAAAATATATTAATATTGTGTAATAATTGACATTAATAAGGAAGGAATGGAAAATGTGTATTTTGTCTCTTAAGAAACCTTTCTCAATTTCGTTTCGACACCGAACAAATTTTAACCTAAAAATTGTTAAATTACTGTATTTTGCTATAATACATACAATTTTATAAGGTTTTCAATATCTTAAATCTTTATTTGGTAGATAAAGTAGGACTGTCTGAGTCTAATAATTAAAAAAAAATTGTTAAACCAATTTCATTTTTTTAAAAGCATATTGAAAAATTGGAGGACTGGATGTATTCCTGTTTAGGATTTTACATACATTATTAAATTTGTCTAAAAAGTTCTTATTTGATTCCATGTGTAACCTTCATTGTGTTTTACTAACCTGACAAAGGTGTCTACACCTATTTGTATAACATTTTTTCGTAATTATCTGTGTTTTTGGTTTTACTGTTTCTGTAAAATTACAATTACAATATTCACATTATGATAATGTTTGTTGTATGTTTACTGAAAATACTGATATGTGTGATAAGGACGAAGTTCCTCAAAACCAGAATTTGTTTTTTGTTGATTAAATGTTAGGTTAATTGCTTACTCAACCGAAAATTTTGATTAGGTACATTTTGTGACCCGTTGATATTAATTTAGGTTGTTTCAGTTTAGAATGTCCTTGTATTTAATTAATTAAATTTAGTGTTAGTTAATTGTTCGTGGTGTTGCTTGGTATTTGAACTAGTCTTGGGTGAGAACAGGATTATTTTGTTATTGGAACAATTCTGTACGAATGCTGATAAAAAAATGATGTTTTAAGTTTGTTGCCTCAGTACGCATTTTAGGACAAAATCTTATTCAAAGTTGTAGAAAATTTTAAAACCTACAACTTATATTTTCAGTATTCATTTAGTTTAGCTTCAGTGTGTGATTTTCATATATTTTCTCATTGAAATCGGTAAAAAGAGTTTTTTTTAAGATTTTAGCCTTAGTAGACCTAATTATTTTATAATCAAGTTTACATAACTTTATATATAGAAAGTTAAACCCTTAAAACTTTAATTTATAGCACATTTTCTACAGATTTTAGTTTAACTATCAATTAGTAAGTTTTCCTAAGTTGAAGTTTGAACAGAGGTTGATTTTCATTTAGCGTCACTCATCATTAAAATTTAAAAAATTTAAAAGATTTACATTGGAAAGAGATAGTTTTGTGAGTGTTTCATATCAGATTTTTATGTTACGGGATACATTGTGATAAAATGTATTTAGCAGTATTCTGAACTGTGTATTTTTTGTGTCAATAGACAGTAAAACTATTAGATTGACCACCAGGTTAAAGACGTAAACTCGTTACCATGAGTCAGTTGTTTAACAGCTGATTTTCGGAGACGAAGGTTCCTGGTTGAAATCCTAGTAAAGGTAGTTAGTTTTATATGGATTTGACTACTAGACAATGGTTAGGGGGGTGTACTTTGATGGTTGGGGTTCAAATATTAACCATACTTTGTGATGTACAAGACTACAACACATCACTTACGCATCGTATACATCATCCTCATCTGATTGGATCATAGGGTTGCTTATTGTTTTTAAATTGAACAGATTGCAATGTACATTCATTAGGAATAAAATAAATAGATAGCACTGTTAAATCTACTTTAAAAAAAAATGAGATAAATTTAACTTTTAAATATTATTTATTGTAATGAAAAATTAACACTAATTTTTATAAAAACAACTTTTTTTAACTGCGACAATATAATGATAAATTACAACTAAATGTAACACTGGAAGAAGTAAAAGTATAATCATATGATCTTACGTATACATATGTTAAAAAAAACAGTTGTTTGAATGAACAGCAACATAACATTAACAAGTACATCTCTGTACAGATATCAGTTGAATTAATGTCCCATAGCCGAGCGAGTGAGAGGGGGATATGTGGCATAACTATGCATGCGCCCAAAGGTGTTTACCGTAATAATCCAAATCTGAAAACATACTACAGTCGTTATGTTGCTTGTTAGTTTACTGCGTGCATAAATGCTTGCTCACAACAATGCGTAAAATTATTCGACAATGTTATTGGAACGGTGCGTATGGCTTGTGCGAGTGAGAGCGTTATGCATTCTCTCACTCCCACAGCTAGGGGACTGCAGTTCATCTGAATACTGTATGTGTGGGCATGATCATGTAGTATCGTTGTGTTTTTAATGGATAAATACCTTACAGAGTGTAAATAAAATTACAAAAATTCACCTGAGCGGGTCCAAAGCCATCTGTCAGATTTCTTAACACTTCCACTGCTGACCTCACGCACAGATTGCGTGCTACTGTGCTGACAACGCATTTGGTATTTGATGGAACGTTCTAATTTTACCAAAGAACAATGTAACGGGGTGGTTATACTTTGTTTCAGCTGTTTTGCGGTGGAAGTGTTATTTTTAAAACTGAAACTATGGTTTACTTCTTTTCTGCTAAATTATCAATAATTATATACCCTTATCTTGCTTCAATTAAGAGTGTGATTTTAGTCTTTTAATTACAAACAAATGTAGTATCGTTGTGTTTTTAATGGATAAATACCTTACAGAGTGTAAATAAAATTACAAAAATTCACCTGAGCGGGTCCAAAGCCATCTGTCAGATTTCTTAACACTTCCACTGCTGACCTCACGCACAGATTGCGTGCTACTGTGCTGACAACGCATTTGGTATTTGATGGAACGTTCTAATTTTACCAAAGAACAATGTAACGGGGTGGTTATACTTTGTTTCAGCTGTTTTGCGGTGGAAGTGTTATTTTTAAAACTGAAACTATGGTTTACTTCTTTTCTGCTAAATTATCAATAATTATATACCCTTATCTTGCTTCAATTAAGAGTGTGATTTTAGTCTTTTAATTACAAACAAATGTAGTATCGTCGTGTTTTTAATGGATAAATACCTTACAGAGTGTAAAAAAAATTACAAAAATTCACCTGAGCGGGTCCAAAGCCATCTGTCAGATTTCTTAACACTTCCACTGCTGACCCTTCGCACAGATTGCGTGCTACTGTGCTGACAACGCATCTGGTATTTGATGGAACGTTCTAATTTTACCAAAGAACAATGTAACGGGGTGGTTATACTTTGTTTCAGCTGTTTTGCGGTGGAAGTGTTATTTTTAAAACTGAAACTATGGTTTACTTCTTTTCTGCTAAATTATCAATAATTATATACCCTTATCTTGCTTCAATTAAGAGTGTGATTTTAGTCTTTTAATTACAAACAAATGTAGTATCGTTGTGTTTTTAATGGATAAATACCTTACAGAGTGTTAATAAAATTACAAAAATTCACCTGAGCGGGTCCAAAGCCATCTGTCAGATTTCTTAACACTTCCACTGCTGACCCTTCGCACAGATTGCGTGCTACTGTGCTGACAACGCATCTGGTATTTGATGGAACGTTCTAATTTTACCAAAGAACAATGTAACGGGGTGGTTATACTTTGTTTCAGCTGTTTTGCGGTGGAAGTGTTATTTTTAAAACTGAAACTATGGTTTACTTCTTTTCTGCTAAATTATCAATAATTATATACCCTTATCTTGCTTCAATTAAGAGTGTGATTTTAGTCTTTTAATTACAAACAAATGTAGTATCGTTGTGTTTTTAATGGATAAATACCTTACAGAGTGTTAATAAAATTACAAAAATTCACCTGAGCGGGTCCAAAGCCATCTGTCAGATTTCTTAACACTTCCACTGCTGACCCTTCGCACAGATTGCGTGCTACTGTGCTGACAACGCATCTGGTATTTGATGGAACGTTCTAATTTTACCAAAGAACAATGTAACGGGGTGGTTATACTTTGTTTCAGCTGTTTTGCGGTGGAAGTGTTATTTTTAAAACTGAAACTATGGTTTACTTCTTTTCTGCTAAATTATCAATAATTATATACCCTTATCTTGCTTCAATTAAGAGTGTGATTTTAGTCTTTTAATTACAAACAAATGTAGTATCGTTGTGTTTTTAATGGATAAATACCTTACAGAGTGTTAATAAAATTACAAAAATTCACCTGAGCGGGTCCAAAGCCATCTGTCAGATTTCTTAACACTTCCACTGCTGACCTCACGCACAGATTGCGTGCTACTGTGCTGACAACGCATTTGGTATTTGATGGAACGTTCTAATTTTACCAAAGAACAATGTAACGGGGTGGTTATACTTTGTTTCAGCTGTTTTGCGGTGGAAGTGTTATTTTTAAAACTGAAACTATGGTTTACTTCTTTTCTGCTAAATTATCAATAATTATATACCCTTATCTTGCTTCAATTAAGAGTGTGATTTTAGTCTTTTAATTACAAACAAATGTAGTATCGTTGTGTTTTTAATGGATAAATACCTTACAGAGTGTAAATAAAATTACAAAAATTCACCTGAGCGGGTCCAAAGCCATCTGTCAGATTTCTTAACACTTCCACTGCTGACCCTTCGCACAGATTGCGTGCTACTGTGCTGACAACGCATCTGGTATTTGATGGAACGTTCTAATTTTACCAAAGAACAATGTAACGGGGTGGTTATACTTTGTTTCAGCTGTTTTGCGGTGGAAGTGTTATTTTTAAAACTGAAACTATGGTTTACTTCTTTTCTGCTAAATTATCAATAATTATATACCCTTATCTTGCTTCAATTAAGAGTGTGATTTTAGTCTTTTAATTACAAACAAATGTAGTATCGTTGTGTTTTTAATGGATAAATACCTTACAGAGTGTTAATAAAATTACAAAAATTCACCTGAGCGGGTCCAAAGCCATCTGTCAGATTTCTTAACACTTCCACTGCTGACCCTTCGCACAGATTGCGTGCTACTGTGCTGACAACCCATCTGGTATTTGATGGAACGTTCTAATTTTACCAAAGAACAATGTAACGGGGTGGTTATACTTTGTTTCAGCTGTTTTGCGGTGGAAGTGTTATTTTTAAAACTGAAACTATGGTTTACTTCTTTTCTGCTAAATTATCAATAATTATATACCCTTATCTTGCTTCAATTAAGAGTGTGATTTTAGTCTTTTAATTACAAACAAATGTAGTATCGTTGTGTTTTTAATGGATAAATACCTTACAGAGTGTAAATAAAATTACAAAAATTCACCTGAGCGGGTCCAAAGCCATCTGTCAGATTTCTTAACACTTCCACTGCTGACCCTTCGCACAGATTGCGTGCTACTGTGCTGACAACCCATCTGGTATTTGATGGAACGTTCTAATTTTACCAAAGAACAATGTAACGGGGTGGTTATACTTTGTTTCAGCTGTTTTGCGGTGGAAGTGTTATTTTTAAAACTGAAACTATGGTTTACTTCTTTTCTGCTAAATTATCAATAATTATATACCCTTATCTTGCTTCAATTAAGAGTCTGATATTAGTCTTTTAATTACATGACTGTAGTGAGGTTGAAAACATAGTTGATGTAATTATATGTAAAATTTATCGCCTTACTTTAAGTTACCTTTTAAGTTTAAAAACCTTACGCGCGTTTCGGTGGTACCACCTTCAGAACAATATTATTAAAATTCAGATGGTGTTCCCATTCAGTCATTTAGATAAAAACTGTCTTGATTTCATTCCTGTATTCGTTTGTATTTATAACTATAGATGGCAGCAGCTTCTTTAATTAAATTATCATCTTTAAATTTTAAATGTTCATTAATTTTGTTATATTTTTTTAAATTTATATGGATGTATATTTGAAATATTTCAATATTTTGTATTTTATATTCATTATCACATGTACAATTCTCCAATATATACAAATTCTCTTCTATTTTTTCAAAATAATAATGATTCTTTCACATGTTTTGCATAAATAGATTCTATTTTATCGTATTTGAAAATTATGTGATAATGAATATAAAATACAAAAAAATGAAATACTGTATTTCAAATATACATCCATATAAATTTAAAAAAAGATAAAATAATTAATGAACGATTAAAATTTAAAGACGACAATTTAATTAAAGAAGCTGCTGTCATCTATTGTAGTAAGTTTAAACGAATACAAGAATGAAATTTAAGACAGTTTTAATTTAAATGACTGAATGAAAACATCGTTGTAAATTTTAATAATATTGCTCTGAAGAATGTGGTACCAGCGAAATGCGCGTTAAGTTTTATAAACGTAAAAAGCAACCAAAGGTAAGGCGATAAATTTCATTTGTATTAACGGTTGGCAGGATGTATTTTGAAAAATGTATTTCATGTAATAAGCTATTTTTCTGCCTATAATGGGCAGGTGGAGTGTTAAATTATTTGCACTTGATCTGCTTGTTCCAGGACTACAAAAAAAGTTCTGTTTCTTATCACATAGTCAGCCAATTGTATGACTGAACTATTTTAGAACAGAAGAGGTAGAGGTGTAATGTGACACTAGTCAGAGTTATCTCCTCTGAGAGTAATGAATTTCACTATACAGCCAGACCCTGTGGTGAATGAATTGAAGGTGTCATTTGCAGGATGGAAAGTAGATGCTTTTCAGAGGGCCTGGCATGCTGATAAGCATACTCTTTCAACTCAGTGAGGAAGGCAATAGTAAACCACCTCACTCCTCGTTTTTACTTAGTAAAACCTCTAGAGGTTCAAACCAGCCTTCCGGCTGTTGACCTAAACAACACACAAGCTATTTTTATGGTGTTTATTGAGTATTATGGTTATATCTGGTACAACTTGCAGTCGATTGTAATCCTTTACGTTCCATCAAAGATGGGATATAAAAATTAAATCAAAAATAAATCTTTATAATGCATTCTGCAGTTTGAAATTATTTCTATTTTATATAATGAATTTATATAATAATTTCACTAACCTTTCTAAACTGCGTCACTTTTATTTTTATTTTAACTTACACATGTTTCGGTGGATCCATCATAATCAGAGTAAATAAAATAATTGAAACTAAAAAATTTTTATCTCACTTATTTAAAATTTATAGAAGATGATACATCTTCTAGAAAAAATTTTTTAGTTTCAATTATTTTATTTAAGATAGATTATTTTATTCTATAGAAAATGTATCTATAAAAAATCTATAATAAAATCTAATACCTATAAAAAAAATATTAGTTTCAATTATTTTATTGAAGATAGATTATTTTATTCTATAGAAGATGCATCATCTTCTATAGATTTTAAATAAGTGAGATAAAAATTTTTTAGTTTCAATTATTTTATTTACTCCAATGATAGTGGATCCACTGAAACACGTGTAAGTTAAAAATAAAAATAAAAGTGACGCAGTTAAAAAAGAAGGTTAGTGAAATTATTATATAAATTCATTATATAAAATAGAATAAATGGAATCTATACCAATGTACTGCTTAATATTGAGAACGATCCAGGCCCTATCTGCAACCGTCTATAGTAGATTGGTATATTAACCAGTGAACTTGTGAATGATTGTGTAGTGTATTTATATTACATGATTGTAAGAAGCGTGTGTGTGTGTTGTGTTGCAGGACATATTGTGCTAATGAGCGTGACTGGACGTTCAGATCGGCAGCCTGCGAGCAATGCGGCGAGCAATGGAAGACCGGTGGTATTTTACGAGAGAAGAGCTTAACAACACGCCAAGCATCAAATGCGGATACAGCACCGACCGGGAACTATCGTGTCGGCAACAGGCAGCGAACTTCATTCAGGACATGGGCCAGCGGTTACAAGTGACGCAGCTCTGTATAAACACGGCGATCGTGTACATGCACCGGTTTTACATGTTCCATTCGTTCACACAGTTTCATCGTACGGCGATTTCAGCGGCGGCTTTGTTTTTAGCGGCCAAAGTCGAAGAACAGCCGAGAAAATTGGAGCACGTGATCAAGGTGGCGTACATGTGTCTGCACAGAGAGCAGTCGCAACATCTCGACACCAAATCCGAACAGTACTTAGAGTTGGCTCAGGATTTGGTCGTAAATGAAAACGTTCTCCTCCAGACGTTGGGGTTCGATGTCGCCATCGACCATCCTCACACTCACGTCGTGCAATGTTGTCGTTTGGTGAAGGCCAGCAAAGATCTGGCGCAGACTTCTTACTTTATGGCGTCCAACAGTTTACATCTTACGACGATGTGCTTACAGTATAAACCGACATTGGTCGCGTGTTTTTGTATCCATCTGGCTATCAAATGGTCGAATTGGCAGATACCGGAAAGCAGTGAAGGTCGGCCATGGTTTTGGTATGTCGATCAGACTGTTACACAAGACGCTTTGGAACAGTTGACCGCGGAATTTCTAGCTATATTCGATAAATGCCCGTCAAGATTAAAAAGGAAAATTATGGCCATGTCCGCCAATCAAAATCCGGCGTTGTTATCGAACTATACCAGCGGTATGGATTTTGATAAGAAACATAAACACGACACCGGCATGCAACCATCCACATCTGGTACGAACCAGCGTCCTCACGGTATGACCGTGATGGACGATTCCAAAAATAAAAACCAAGATCCGATGACTTTGCCTCCGAGAACTCAACACAATTACAAGAAATTGAATCCGCAGTTTTCTGAAGCGGTCGAGCATGCTCATCAACACGGAAGGAGCAGCAGCAGCAGCCACGGACATGGACATCGGGATCAGAAAAATCACGGACACATGCAACAACCTGGAATTTCGTCCGTTCCGCCAAAGAAAAATATGAACCGTCCTCCCGACGGCATGTTCCCTCCGCCGATACGGATTCCTGATCATAGCCGACAAATGAAGACCACCGAACAACAACAGCAGCAGCACTATAAACAGCAGCAGATGAGCGGACACAGTAAGCCGTCGGACATGAAACAGTCGACATTCATTTCGAATCTACATCATCCATCGGTACCAGTTCCTTCACATTCGCAAAAGAAGCAATACGAAGTGCCTACAACGCAACAACCACCACCACCCGCGACCCCCGCCCCCACCACCGCCTCCTCCCCCTCCCCCTCCTGTTCAACCACCCCCGCCTCCCCCACCGCCTACGCATTCGTCAAGACATCAAGATTCATCGTCCAACAGTTTAAATTACAACAGCGTAACGATTAAACAAGAACCGAATCACCTGGAACAGAACCATCGGTTCGACACGGCCGGCATGTCGTTGGCGGCGAACGTCAAACAAGAACCGAACCATAATTCGTTGAAGCAAGAGATGAACGCGATGATGTCGAGTCGTACAAACGTAGAACCGAATTACAATAGATTTGTGAATAATAACGATAGTAGCAACGTAATCAATTCAAATAGTAGTAATAGTAGTAGTAACATGTTGAGCGTGAAACAAGAGCCTCAGTCTCAGTCGTCGGAACAAAATCATCATTCTTCTTCGCATCATTATCACCATCATAGCCAACGTTCTTCGCACCATCGCGGCGGTTTCGATAACGTTAATTATAATAGCAATAGCGGTAGCAACAGTAATTACAATGGCGGAAGTAACGTCACCAACATCAAACAAGAACCGTCGCATAACATCGCCGAACAAAATCATCTCGGTAATAACATTGTCAAAAAATCGTCATCGCCCGCGATCGATCAGAATAATCATCATTCGCAGCATCAACAGCAGTCGAACGATAATCGCAATATCGTTTTCGATAATATCAAAAAGGAACCGCAACCGATTTCCGCCCCGTCTTTTAATAATTACGATCACGCTAGAGTATCATCGTCCAGTAAATTGTCGCAGGCTCAACAGCATGCGTCGCTGAAAAATCAACCGAACGTTCAATCGATGACAACTAGAACCGTTAAAGCCCCGTCGATATTCTCGCCCGAAAAAGATCCACCCGCGATGTCGGCGCAGGTCAGTGCAAACATTAGTAACTTGGTACAAGAAAAATCTACGAATTTAGTATCGTCCAGTGTGAATTCTAGTAAATTGAAACGTAAACGATTAAGCAGTTCCGGTTCTGAGAACGAAGTTATGGTACCGTTGGTGAAAAAATTACAACAAGATGAAATCGCACGATACGAGGATCCGCACAGAACACATCATGGTTCGAGTAATCCGCGTACAGCCGATAAAATCAATTCGTCCCAATCAGCAGACTCGTCGATAAGTACTCTACCGAACGACGGCAGTTGGAATTTTGATACCGGCTTGAAAAGCGAACCGGTGGACACGACAACGCCCGATCTGGTGAAATCGTCGACCAATCATACCATCGATACGGTGGAAGTCGGTGCCACCATCGAAATAGCCGATAACTTTCCGACGGATAAGAAACATAAAGAAAGTAGGGAACATAAAAAGAAGAAGAAACATAAAGAACACAAGGAACATAAAGATAGAGAACGGCATAAACATAAAGAGAAACGAAAAAATAAAGATAAACACAGAGACGCGAACGCGCCGATTAAAAGTTCAGATTTACACATAGAAATCTGTTCCGGTTCGCTCTCGAAAACGAGCAATTCACCGGCATCTTGTTCAGCTTCGCTCGAACGTTCGAGTCTGAAAATTAAAATTCCAAAAGAAAAACTGACAACTTTTCCGGCGCTTAAAGTTAAATTCAAAAAAGAGTTGTTGCAGGGTATCGGGAAACACAGTCAAGACTCTTCTAACTTGCAGACGGCTGGTTCAGCTCATCATTCAGTTAAAGTTTCAAATTCAAGACATCACGATTCGTCTCGTTGACGTCCCTACGTCTCAACTCTGATCCAAAATGTAAGTACTTGTCAATTACTTTATTTGGTATGCCATTTTTATTCAGATAACATCGTTAATGTAAGGAAATTCTTTCAGTCATGGCTGAAGATGCAGGTTCAACCTTTTTACTTCATATATATATTAATAGCGAGCAGGTTTTTTTTCAACACGATTTTAACCACCTGAACCTTCACCGATTTTCCCCGAAGTGGGCTCAAATGAATCGTCTGTTTGAGTAGATTTGCAGAAAACTATCCAAAATCAAATATTTCGATTTATGACCGTAAAATAGGAGGTCTAAAATAGATTGGAGAGGGGGAAAGTTCAACGAACTGAAGTATAGGCCTCTCTCTTTCTCTATCCATCCCTCCCACAACTCGCACAGCTATTTCAGTTTGGAGAAGGGGGCTACTAACACTATTTTCTTCAGGCAACCACACTGATATCATTTTCTTCATTTTAATTGGCCTGCCTTCTCACACTTTTAAAATTAAAGGTTGGTGCCATAGTAATTCTGTTACGTAACATCAACGTAATCAGTGGGTTAATGAATGGCACAAGACTGGTGGTGAAAAGAATGTACGAAAATTTTCTTGATTTAGAAGTCATAACAGGGGCAGCCAAAGGCAGAAGGGTTTTACTACCGCGGTTAGATCTAACCCCTTCGGATGGTACTTTGCCATTTACATTTAAGAGAAGACAGTTCCCCATCCGTTAAGCATTTGCGATTACAATAAATAAATCCCAAGGCCAAACATTCAACAAAGTTGGCCTTTATCTGCCACAGCCGGTATTATCACATGGACAATTGTACGTTGCTATGTCACGTGTCAGATCATTTGATAGCCTAAAAGTTTAAATAATGACACACAACAATAAAACAAAAAATGTTGTTTACAGAGAAGTTCTATAAAAACAAATTTACACTTTTGTGCGGGTTTTCCCGCAAAGGTTTACCTAGTATTTTATAACTTTTGACCTTGGACGATAGTAAGATGTTACTTTACACAACATGTCCTGAAATTGTGAGCATTTTAACACTTTGAAGCATGAGCTATAAGAACAAGGTATGTCGAGGTATCCTGGAGGTTTTAGAGTAAACTTTAAAAAATTCTAAAAGATTTAATTTCTATCATATCTTAATGATTTTTGCATCAAATTGGTTAAAAATCAGAAAGTTTACAGTATAATACCGATTATCCGTGGTAATTGGGAGGGATAACTATACCGGATAACCGGAAAACACGGATAATACAACCCAATTCGGTCGAGACCACTTACGTCATAAACAAAACCACCAGTTACGCGTATGTTTTATTCTACTGATTAATACATGTTAATACTATCGGATATCGGAAATAAATAAACAAATTGTATTGAAATAAAAATATTTACTGCATAAATTTATATAAGTCTTACCTTAAACTACGTACCAAAAAAAATCACAAAAAATCTGTTATTTTACTTTGTTTCACTTTATGTCGCAATATTTTTCTTTTATAACCATGAATATGTAAAATGTCCACGTAATCTGTGTCATTCTGATTTTCCATGAAAGTTAGTAATGTTTCGGCACCGGTTAAAGCTTCTTTGCAACTTATTTTAGGAGCTGGTAACGTGCTCGCCTCTCATCACGCGGTCTTGGGTTCAAATCCCACTCGGGCATGGCATTTTTTCATACGTTACAAAAAATTCATTTCATCCTTCACCGTCTGCATTAGCAGCAATTAGCAAAACAGTCGGACGTTAAACCAAAAAAAAAAAAAATTTCTAGTGATCGCACGGTTAATCCAAACCCCGGTTAAACGATCCACGGAAAATCGGTACTCTACTGTATTACTATTAATTTACATTGAAATTATTATACTTACTGAATTTATGAGAGTTATCTAATTATACATAAAAAAATTATGAAAAAAGAAATTGTTACGTGCTACACGCTATCTGGTTTTTGAGTTTTACAATCCTAAACAAAACTAAAAAACAGTTTATATAAATTCTACAGAATGGCAATGAAATAAACTACACACTAAAAATGTTTGAGTACTAAAATTTAAAATACGAGGGTAGGCTGATAAGTAATGCACACATGCTTGTAGAAGACAACTAAATAAACTTCAGTAGCGCGCCTGGTGGCATGTGGAAGTACTATTTCTCCTCTACAAGCCTGCGCAGTTTGAAGGCGTTGCTTTCATTCAGTTTGTTTTGAGTAGTGGAAGTATGGCGTCGTGTTCTGGTGCTATGTCAACGAGAATTAAACAACGCGCTGTTATCGAATTTTTAACTGCTGAGAAAGTGAATCCTAGTGAGATTTATCGTCGTTTAAAGGCTGTTTATTGTGACGATACTGTTGATAGGTCTACTGTGAATCGTTGGGTAATAAAATTTCGTGATTGCCAACCTGGAAAAGCCTTAATTGTTGACAAAACACGCAGTGGACGACCAATCACTGCCTCAGACGATAATCGTCGCAAACTCATCGATGATTTGATTCAAAATGACCGGCGAATCACTCAACAGCGTATCGCAAACCAAATTGGAATATCTAAGGAACGTGTTGGCTTCATTATTGAACAATTGGGATACCGTAAAATCTGTGCACGATGGGTACCACGCCGTCTGACAGACAAGAATAAACAGCGTCGATTGGAATGCTGTGAACAACTTTTGAAGCGCTACCGTGACAAAGGAGACGACTTTCTTTTGAATATTGTGACGGGGGACGAGTCATGGGTTCATCATTACGATCCCGAAGAAAAAAGGCAGAGCGCTGAATATCGTCATCCACATTCTCCTGTTGTGAAAAAGTTCAAAACACAACCGTCCGCAAAAAAAATTCTTTTGACTGTGTTTTGGGATGCTCGCCGAGTTTATGTGACTGATTATCTGGAACGAGGGGCAACGGTAAATTCTGCTCAGTATATACAGACTCTGAAACACCTCCGACGTCGAGTTTGTCGTGTTAGAGGCAACCTGGCGCCAATAATTTTGCAACACGACAATGCTCGTCCACACACTTCGCGTGCAACTGGAGAGGCTCTGAGAAACCTGAAGTTTCAACCAATTTTACACCCTCCGTATTCTCCCGACCTTGCGCCTTGCGATTTTTATTTTTTTCCTCTACTGAAGAGAGACCTTAAGGGTAATCATTACAGCTCGGACAATGAGGTGAAGGCAGCTATTGCGTCCTGGGTTCGAGGAAAGTCGGAAGAATTTTTCAGTGACGGAATGAAAAAACTTGTTAAACGTTGGGAGAAATGTGTAATGCTTAACGGTGACTATATTGAAAAATAAATAGATAATTTGGTAGGTTAAGATTTGTACTTTAATTTGTTATTTACCCCATCTTGCTATTTCTTTTTGTTCGTCTTCTACAAGCATGTGTGCATTACTTATCAGCCTACCCTCGTATATTGTACTTAATTAGCCTTTGTACGAAACACTCGGTAACACACTGGTAAGCAAAATGAAACATTACAGTCAGGGCAGTACCTGGTTGTTTCTTTCCTTCCAGCCTTTCCAGTTGCAGCTTTGCTATTTTCAGAGCAAACTTTACAACAAAACACAGAAAACATAAAATGAATAAGAATTTATAAATATTACTGTCAAATAACCGCACAAACAAAGCGATTTGGAATACAAAACAGTACGACGTATACAACCAAATTATTTACCGAACGAAAACGATTACCAACAAAATACGAAAGAAAAGCAATTATTATAAAGTAGAAATAACTATATTATTTACAAATATCAAATACAGAATAACTACAAACCTCATATAACTTAAAAAAAAATCATATAACATAGAAAAAAAATCACAACAAAGTACACATGTACATCATCAAAAACATAACCTCAAACACGACTCAATGTTTTTCTACATAGTTAACAAAATATTCAGTAGATTTCGCTGCAAACATAGAAAATTAAACTAAATAAAATATAGAATGAATCTGTACAACCGAAGCCCGATGTAAACTCGTCTGAAGCTTACTACAGAATTTAATGTGGCGGCCCGAGGTATACTCAGGCTTCGGAGAACCGCGATTTACACTCACCCCTAGCTATACTCGGGCTTAGGCTTCAAAGTGTTAATAACTTTTTGAAAAATTGTATTAATTTATTATTAAACTGAATTAAATAAGTAGTAACTTAAATCATTTTATTAACATACAGTTTTTAGTTTCTCTTGCCTGTATGGATATATGGAAGGAAAGTATTGTTTTCATTTTGATTATTCAAAATTGAGTTTTCACCGGATATACACGTTTTAAGACCCCCTCAACCCAAAAAAACATGTTTATAGCGATTGGTGTGTGTGTGTGAACAAAATATCTCAAGAACGGAACATTGTACAAAGTTGAAACTTGAAACTTAAGTTACATACCACGAGAGGACCTGACACAAACATTTTCATCAAAATCGGGTCCTTTAGTAGTACGTAACTTAAGTTTCAAGTTTCGACTTCGTTCGATGTTCTGTTCTTGAGATATTTTGTTCACACACAGACCATTCGCTATAAACATGTTTTTTGGATTCGCAGTGTTCTGAAAACGTATATATCCAATGAATAATAGATTTCTTAAAATCGACATGAAAACAATACTTTCCTTCCCATATATTCATATAGGCAAGAGAAAGTGCAAAGTTGTGTTGAATTGAAAATTGGTCAAAATATGCAAAAAAAAAGAAATTGCGATGTGTTAAAAAGATTAGGAACAAAGTTTTAGACACACTTGAGGAAAAACATTTCTATTTATAGCGTACATTAATTAAAAAAATACTAAAAAACTTAAAAAACTGATAAACGTTTATGTTGATTAATTGATTAAACATTAACGTAATATCACAACAAAGTACCATGGCGCCATGTTTGCCAAAATTCTTGGTGAGGCTGTTTTTGAGATTACAAGTTTAATATACATTTTAGTGCAAAAATGTATATAATAAAAGTTGTAGAGAATTTAAAATCCTACAACTTTTATTTAAAACATTTTTTTGTATAACGCTTAGTTTAGCGGTAATTAGCGATTTTCTGTTTTTTTTCTCACGAAACGTGTGAAAAATCGATTTTTTTTAAAGATTTCGGCCTTAGTATGCATTTTATGACAAAAGTGTATATGATAAAATTTATAGGAAATTAAAAGATCTACAACTTTTATGTAGAGCATTTTTCTCTACAGAGCCTAGTTTAGCGTGAAAGAGTGATTTTCCGTATTTTTAAGCCAAACTGAGGTCGATTTTCATTTTGCGTTTTTCACTCATGATTAAAATAAGGTTATGTTTATTAGGTAGGTTAGTTTTGTGTTTATTTCTAATGTTAGGTTATATTGGTCATTGTTTGCATTGGCAAGAGAAAGTTGTGTGAGTGTTTCACACCAGATTTTTTATTTCGGAAAGAGAAAGTTGTGTGAGCGTTGTCTTCTTTTACAATGCTTATCCACTAGAGGATGTTAGGGATTATTTGCATCATCTGTTTGTTAGTTGGTGTGTGTGTAAGGTGTCCCACAGTTCTCAGTCCCTCCTGCCCTCAATCTTTCCTTTGATTATCAGCTGTAGGAGTTGGTATTTTTACTTTCTCTTGCCTATGAATAGATAGGAAGGAAAGTATTGTTTTCATGTCGATTTTAAGAAATCGAGTTTTCACCGGATCTATATGTTTTCAGACCCCCTGAACCCACACAAACATGTTTTTAGCGATTGGTCTGTGTGTGTGTGTGTGAACAGAATATCTCAAGAATGGAACGTTGTACGAACTTGAAACTTGAAACTTAAGTTACATACCACTACAAAACTTGACACGAACATTTTCATCAAAATCGGTCAACCGGAAGTAGTAGTTTATTCGTGTAATTTTTCACTTTTTTGCGATTTTCTCAAAAACTGGTCCTACGAATTTTTTTAAAAAATCCCCTCGTTTACTCAATTTTTTATTCTCTACAAGATAGGTTAGGCGTCATGTTTGCTGAAATTCTGGGTGAGGTTGTTTTCATGTAAAAACATAGTGTTTTTAAGATTATAGCTTTAATATGCAATTTAGCGCAAAAATGTATATAATAAAAGTTGTAGAGAATTTTAAAATCCTACAACTTTTATTTTAAACATTTTTTTGTATACGCTTAGTTTAGCAGTAATTAGCGATTTTCTGATTTTTTTTCTCATGAAAACGTGTGAAAAATCGATTTTTTAAAGATTTCGGCCTTAGAATGCATTTTACGACTAAAGTGTATATAATAAATTTTATAGGAAATAAAAAGATCTACAACTTTTATTTAAAGCATTTTTCACTACAGAGCCTAGTTTAGCGTGAAAGAGTGATTTTCTGTATTTTTAAGCCAAACTGAGTTTGATTTTTATTTTGCATCTTTCACTCATGATTAAAATAAGGTTATGTTTATTGAGGTTAGTTGTGTTGTTTATTTCTAATGTTTTATTACTAATGTTAGGTTTATTGTTAATTATTTGCACTGGCAAGAGAAAGTTGTGTGAGTGTTTCACACCAGATTTTTTAAAACACATTATGCGTGTGAGATATGCGGTGTTTGTGCATTTGATTCGGGTGAGCAGTTGTCAGTCTCTTCCCACCAACCTTACAACTTGTTATTATTACAGTCTATTCTCATGATGCTAGTTTACTTGCGCATAGGTGACTGTTTCCACGGAGCTAGTTAATTAATACCACCGATCTAAAGACATACGTGAGTTGTGTAGTGTATTGCTGTACAGAGTAGAGAAGAGACAAAAGAACTGTCACGGTTACGTATAATTTATGGTGACCACAGTTATTCAGACAGGCGAATAATCGTTCCCCAGTCACTGTTACAAAGATCGCTTACTCTTCTGTCACTGGAAGACAGGACGACACGGCCAATGTTCACCGTACTCATCTACAATATAGCACAGACCTCTCTCTCGTTCCCCAGTCATTGTTACAAAGATCGCTTACTCATTCTCTGTTCACTGTTCACTGGCAGGACGACACGGCGACCGTAATTCTACAGATAGAAGAGTAACAGACCTCTCGGTACTCCAATCACTTTTACAAAAATCATTTACTTACTCATTCACTGTTCACTGTCGCTTTTAAGACAGAACGAATGCTTTACCTTAGAAACTAGTGAAAAAATTCATTCACTTTTCACAGTTAATAGACAAAACGACAAAATATGCTTACTCTTCTTTGAGACCTCTATAATAGCTACGTAAGATATGTTGGTCTGTTCACCTTCAGTGGGCTTAGTGCTCTCCTTTGATAACTGGCATGGCGGCCATTCTTTTTTACTTCAATTTTTATGCACTCTTCTCTCTTTCTCTCGGTCTCTTCCCCTTGTTATGGTTTTCATTTACTAGACTAAACAAAACGAGGGTAGTTCCTTTATATTTCTGATCGCGGTAACATAATTACATTAGTGTTATTTTTATTGCACGCCGTGTTCTACCTAGCTATTTTATTTATAATGTGCGTTGTTAATTTTTTCAGTTGTAAATTGTTTCTTGTACTGTTTCGTTTTTATACAAAATGTTCTTTTTATTACTAATTTAGGATACCTTGCGCTAATCAGTTTTAGGCTAAATTTTCATTTTAGTTATATATACAGGGTGATTCAAAACTACACAGCAATCTCTTGGGATCTCATTCTATAGCTAAAAATAAGAAAAAAAGTTCATATAAACATATGCCTGAAAACGCTTAGTTAGCGAGTTACGGCTAGCGAAAAATTTCACCTACAACTCTGTACCCTCGGTGAAGTAACGCCGTATAAAAATGTTAAACGTAGTTACAAAGATACAAATACTATAGTTTCTTATGTTTTTTAATCTGAAAAATTGGTTCCAGAGCTGCAAATGCAATACTTTCAGAGATATCTTACATAAACCACAAGAATTGGTGCAAAGAAATAACACATTCTTGTGTTTAACGTAAGATTACTTCCATAAATGGTAAATAAAGGTGTATTTTTTCTTAAATAAATTTGTAGAAAATTTAATTCTGAAAAGATTCATGTGAATTACTTAGGAAGAAAATGCATATTAGATATTGAAATTTTGCTTTATTTAAAATCAAAACAGACGCACATTTATAACTGCATAAAATATTAACTACACATTGAAATAATATACAATATAAACATATAATATAAATATAACATATAATATAATAATATAAACATAATATCAACCGCAACACAGATAGGTTGGAAATCTTGGAAAGGAGAATTCTTAGAAGAATACTGCTGGGCCCAAACCGTACGGAGGATGGGTGGAGATTAAAGAGCAACAAAGAAATATATTAATATACTGAGACAATATTGGCAACAATGAAGAAAAGAAGACTGCTCTTTTTTAGACACCTGCACAGAATGGATCCCAACAGACTCACTAAGAAAGTATTTGATTTCTGCCATAACAGGAAAACAACACAGGCATGGTACCTACAACTGAACCACATTACAACACGAGACATCTTAGATAGAAACAAATACACAAGCCAAATACGAAGCATCAAAGAGTTCCAGGGTGGACACAGACCTCCAAGGACTGGAACAGCATGGTCTCAGGAGAGGAAGAAGAGATTCAGTGAGGGAATGAAGGCAATTTGGGCTGAACGGAGGAAGAAGAACAGAGAGAAATGATTTGAAGTTGTATTGTGATCCCTAGTGGTCCTAATGAAAAAAAAAACATATTGAAAAAATATTACGTATTGAAAAATATTCGTCTGTTTTGATTTTAAATAAAGCAAAATTTCAATATCTATTATTCATTTTTTCCTGAGTAATTCACATGAATCTTTTCAGAATTAAATTTTCTACAAATTTATTTTAGAAAAAATACACCTTTATTTACCATTTATGGAAGTAATCTTACGTTAAACACAAGAATGTGTTATTTCTTTGCACCAATTCTTGTGTTTTATGTAAGATATCTCTGAAAGTATTGCATTTACAGCTGTGGAACCAATTTTATTCAATTTTTCAGATTAAAAAACATAAGAAACAATAGTATTTGTATCTTTGTAACTACGTTTAACATTTTTATACGGCGTTACTTCACCGAAGGTACAGAGTTGTAGGTGAAATTTTTCGCTAGCCGTAACTCGCTAACTAAGCGTTTTCAGGCATTTTATGTTAATATGAATTTTTTTCTTATTTTTAGCTATAGAATGAGATCCCAAGAGATTGCCGTGTAGTTTTGAATCATCCTGTATATGTAGCCCATTTTTTTAATTTATCAAAACTTCAGTTGTTATCATGAAATAAAAACTGAAAACATTATTATTATGATTTCATGATAACAACTGAAAAATATACTAAGTATATACAGAGTTATTATTAAATCACTAGTAACTATAAAAAGTAATGGTAAATGCAAAATCACTGTCACCGTGATGACGGTGACTGTTTGAAACCTTGAACGCTCTTCACTAGTACAGAGTACAGCTTAGTAGCAACTAGCTAAATTTCCAAACATTCACATTGAGCTAGTTTACAAGCGCTCAACAATCATGTAACCTTTTCTTTTCTCCCCTACTGGCGTTAGTAAAATCAAGTACGTTCAAAGTCATTAGCGTGTTAAAATGCATGCACAAACAATTTTCTCTAAAACTGGTCCTACGATTTTTTTAAAAATCGCCTGGTTCACTACTTTTTTTATGCTCTACAAGATTGGGTAGGCGCCATGTTTGCTGAAATTCTTGGTGAGGCTCTGTTTTCACGTAAAAACATTATTTTTTAAGATTGCGGCTTTAATATGCATTTCAGAGCAAAACTTTATATAATAAAAGTTGTAGAGAATGTAAAATCCTACAACTTTTATTTCAAAACATTTTCTTGTATAACGCTTTAGCGGTAATTAGTGATTTTCTGTTTTTTTCTCACGAAAACGTGTGAAAATCGATTTTTTTAAAGATTTCGCCGTTAGTATGCATTGTACGACAAAAGTGTACAAAAATTAATTTTACAGGAAATTAAAAGATGTACAACTTTCATTTATAAAGCATTTTTCTTTACAGAGCCTTAGTTTAGCGTGAAAGAGCGATTTTCCGTATTTTTAAGCCAAACTGAGATCGATTTTCATTTTGCGTCTTTCAATACATGATTAAAATAAGTTTATATTTTTTTGAGGTTAGTTTTGTTGTTTATTTTTAATGTTTTATTACTAATGTTAGGTTATATTGTTTAAATTATTTTGCATCGGCAAGAAAAAGTTGTGTGTGAGCGTTACAAACCAGATTTTGTGTTTTTGCAGACGAATAAATGAACGCAGAACAGCGACCGTTTTGGAAGTGCATAAAGAAGAAGATAATAAAAATGAATAACATCAGCTAATCTAGCTACAAGATATAATTACAAGTTTTATGTATGTATGTACGTACGTATATACACACACACACACGTATACACGTTCTCTATAAATCTATTATAAATATATATATAATATAAATCAATTAATTAATATTATTATGTACACGTGGACTATACAGTGTGTGAAATAATTCACGTCAGATAATTAATTAATTAAATAAATACAATTGTACCACAGCTCAACTCAACTTGTTTCTATTATTACTATTATTATTATTATTATTATTATTATTATTATTATTAATTATTATTACATTGATTTTCAATGACTGTTGTAATATATATATACTTTGTACTATACCATTATATTATAAATATAAATATTATTATTATTATTATTTTTTCCTTTTTTAATTTATTTATTTATTTATTTTTATTGTTCTGTATAATATTTGTCACAAAACATTTGCAATAGCTGGATATTCATGTAAAGGATTGATTTATTATTTTTTTTACAAAATATAAGAAAAATGTTTTTTTCCTGATTTTAAAGTCAAAGATTAGATTGGCATTTTTATGTTACGGTTAAAAGATTGTCGTGAGAAAATGATTTTAATAGTTGTTTTTCAAATACATTTTGACACCGTTGTTGTACTGTATTATTTTTAAGTTGGTATAAATCTTTATAATGCATCCTGTAGTTTGAAATTATTTCTATTTCATACAATGAATTAATATAATAATTTCACCAACCTTCTTTTTAAACTGTGTCACCTTTATTTTTATTCTTACTTACACGTGTTTCGGTGGATCCACCATCATCAGAGTAAATAAAAAATTGAAACTAAAAAATTTTTATTTTACTTATTTAAAATTTACAGAAGATGATACATCTTCAGTCACTTGTATAAAACTGCCTTTATAGTTTTATATAAGTGACTGAAGATGTATCTTCTGTAAATTTTAAATAAGTGAGATAAAAATTTTTTAGTTTCAATTTTTTATTCACTCTGATGATGGTGGATCAACCGAAACACGTGTAAGTAAGAATAAAAATAAAGGCGACGCAGTTTAAAAAGAAGGTTGGTGAAATTATTATATCAATTCATTATATGAAATAGAAATTAAGTCGCTATGTCTTGTACAGTGTAATTTTTTGAGTGTATTATACTTACAGATTTCTGGTTATAGACAGTTATTCAGTAAAATTCGGTAATAATGAATGAAAAAAGAAAATTTGGTTTGTTTTATGACACTTATGAGCTGCCCCAACAAGTAATGCCATTTCCCGATCTAGAGAAAAGTAAATTTGCCTCAAAATATGCTGGCGACATAAAAGTTTTAAGCATTTATTACCATTTGAATAAGCATGTCAACTGACCGTTCAGGCCTATATCAAATAATACAAGGGTCATTCGTAAAATAAGGTTCTCATGATTTTTAAAAATAGACAGCTATATTTTTTATCTTAAGTGTTATACATCAATTTAAAACTTAAAACTTACGCTATTTTTCTACGTAATCGCCGTTTCTGTCCAAACACTTTTGCAGACGATGCTCCAACTTTTCTATTCCTATGTTGTAGAATTCTGCCGCCAATCCTTTGAGGAATCGAGTAACCTCTTCCTTGACTTCATCATCGGTACTGAAGCGTAGGCCACCCAAGTGTTCCTTTAATTTTGGGAATAAGTGATAATTACTTGGGGCTAGGTCCGGGTTGTAGGTGGGGGGGCACATCAGTCCAGCCGAAATCTGTCAGCAGTTCTTGAGTTTGATGTCAGACATGAGCATTTGCGGTACCTACCGCGCACACACTTTGTGATAGCCTAGTTTTTCTGTTAAAATCTTATGGATTGTGGTGTTGGAAGTCTCAGGAATAAGCAAAGCAAGTTCGTTAATGGTGATTCTCCGATCTTCAAGCAATATTGTCTCAACTTTTTCGACAATTCCATCTGAAACAGAAGGCCGTCCGCTTCGGTTTTCATCGTGAATTTCCGTGCGGCCTTCACTGAATTCTCTACACCATTTCCGAACATGTTGAACAGATATGCAGTTTTCACCATGAACTGACGATGAATGTCATAAGGTGAAATACGTTTTGCATTTAAAAAACGTATTACAGCGTGAATTTTGCATCTGGCGGTAACAGCAATAGGGAGCTCCATCTTCGAAGGCTGCTAGGCTAGCACTGATCAACGTAGCGAGGTGGGAGTGGTGTGGAAAAAGAGAGGGAGAGCTGATTAGTAAGACAGTCTTGCCAGATTTCTTCTAGCACATCGCATTCTGTCTCGGCAGCTTAGGGAACCTTATTTTACGAATGATCCTCGTACATTAGACAACTTGCAGCAACAATTAATTACAAGTTGACACGGTTGTCTTTCCTTTGCTAGGAAATAGAGTAATTATTATTACTTTGATTAGGATTAATGTAATCTAATGTGAGATATTGTGACAATTATCGCTAAGGTCCGTTTCGGGATCTAGGTAATTAAATAATTAATACACTAAAGTTTACAAATACAAATATTTATTACAACTAAAACATTTACAAAATAAATAACAACCTAATTATAAAGAAGTAATACAATAAATAAATAACTTAATAATTCACTTAATGCTACTTAACAGTAATTATACAGAATGAAACTGAATACACAAAAACTGAATTTACTGCACCTACACAATAACTTTACACAATCCACACACACGCACGCACACACACACAAAGAAAGTATAACAATCGTTGACCAACACAATGCCCGGAATGTGCCTGCACTACGCCCGATAGCCACTCGTCAAAGATCAAACGAATACTAACCAACTGACCACGCTCGGGGGTCTATTTATATAGAGGGGGTTCAAAGAGATTTCTCGAACGATACAGAGATTCGATCAATAATCTTCTTTATTAGTTCTTGAAAAGTCATAACTGATGTAAACGTGTAAACAAGTAACAATAGATCTATTGTAAATAGAATAAAGGTGTTACAGGTAATCAACCGGCCCTTTCATAAATAGTTGTACAACAATAACCTGACCTTCTCATACACCTTTTAATTAATAACCTTTTATAAATAGGTATCCTATTGTTACTTTTTCATTCTATTGTCTACTGTTTACCATTTTATGAATGAAGTAGCCTACTAACGATACCTTTCTTCGATATTGTCACAATATTATTGTAAAGTCTGATGTAACAAAAAGTAATTCGGTTGTAATGAATGAATCACCTTCTGTGCTTATAATGCTATTTATAAAATATGACTAAATCTGAGTAAAATAATTAATATTGTGACACTTATTGCTAAGGTCCGTTTTGGGATCTAGGTAATTAAATAATTAATACACTAACGTTTACAATTACATATATTTATTACACTAAAAGATTTACAAAATAAACAACAAACTAATTATAATGAAGTAATGCAATAAATAACTTTAAATTTACTTAGCACTACTTACTATCAATTTTATAGGATACACATACAAAATGAAAACTGAATTTAATACAGATACACAATATTTCTATTTCATACAATGAATTAATACAATAATTTCACTAACCTTCTTTTTAAACTGCGTTACCTTTATTTCAATTTTCACTTACACGTGTTTCGGTGGATCCACCATCATCAGAGTAAATAACATATAATTGAAACTAAAAACATTATTTATTAAAAATCTATAGAAGATGATACATCTTCAGTCACTTGACAAGTGACTGAAGAAATCTATAGAAGATGATACATCTTCAGTCACTTGACAAGTGACTGAAGATGTATCATCTTCTATAGATTTTTAATAAATAATGTTTTTAGTTTCAATTATATGTTATTTACTCTGATGATGGTGGATCCACCGAAACACGTGTAAGTGAAAATTGAAATAAAGGTAACGCAGTTTAAAAAGAAGGTTAGTGAAATTATTGTATTAATTCATTGTATGAAATAGAAATATTTAAAACTGCAGGATGCATTATAAAGATTTATTTTTGAATGAAGATACACAATAGCTATACATGATACACACACACACACACAGTATAACAATACCTCGGAACCGTTGAAATTTTCTCTGTTGTTCTGTTGGTTTGTAGTTGGTATCCATCGTCAGTTTTTCGTGGTCCAAGTATTTTCCTGATGATTTTACAAAATATTTTATTATCATGTTTTTTATTGTTTTTTGTTATTGTTTGGTTTTTGGTGAAAGGGAGCAAGGATGTCACACTAAAAACTGTAATTTTGTACTACCAGATCGCTTGTCATCGCAACTAAGACTAGCGCGTAGACCTAAATTTAGAAGAACTTAGAATTAAATAATTTAGAGGATGATTTTAACCCTTTCAGTGCCAACGTCCTGAAAATTGGACGTCGATATCTTGTACGTAGTTATGACATTCGGTTTACCGGGCGTCCGTAAATTACCAACGTCTGGTTAACCGAACATTTCCAAAAAACTTTTAAACAAAAATTAATAGAAACATGTATATTTAAACCACCTCCGTGGCGTAGTGACTAGTGCGCTAGCCTACAAAGTGAAAGGTTCCAGGTTCGATTCCCGGTAACCATCTGGAAATTTTGACACGTTAAAACTACCGTTCCACAATAGTTACTAATGACCAATGACCAAGCTGTCAATGCGACTTTAAATAAAATGTAAAAATCTATTTTGAATATTTTTAGTGTTACAACGATTTCTGTTCTTTTTAACACAATAAAAATTAATTTTTTACAGGAAATTTTATTTTTCTGTAACGTTGAAATTTTGGTCGGCAATGGCTGGCTTACGCTTGCAAGTTTTCAAAATAAGGGCTGGCACTTTTTGAACACCCTTATACAAATTAAATGCCACTTTAGTGTCAAACTTTTAAATATTGTTTCAGCTCTGAAAGGGTTAAAAGAGAAAATTTGCTCCCAGGGATAATATGAAAGGGTGATTGACTAATTAATTGCTTGTGAAAGGGATAATATAAAAGTAGTAAAAATTTTGAGTCGATATAAAGTAAAAATAGTATAAATTTGAAGCCTTCACATAGAATTGATGTTTTTGCAAATGTTTTGTGACAGATAGTGAACTTGTTATTGTTGTTTTTATTATAGTAAGATGGAGATGTCATAATTATATCTAATATGTCAGTACACACACACACACACACATTTTATATTATGTGTTTCATTTTTTATGGGTGGAAGTTGTATCCTTTAATTGTTGTTTTTAACTGTACAGATCAAAGAAAGGTCTTTCAATTAGTTTATGATAAAATTTTAATTATGTTAAATTGTGAGGGAAATTTTGATAAATGGAATAATTTCTGAGGTATTTAATAAGAATGGTGTAGCTCTACAGCCCTGGGTGGGCTTTGGCTACCTCCACATCCTCCATTCGTCTCAGATAGTTGTCAGCAAGCACCCTCCATCCCCTGACTCCCAACAAAATCAGATCATTTGTGACTAGTGAGGGGATGAAAGAATAGTTATCAGAATTGAATAATTTTTTGTTTCTCATTAGTTTCTTGCCTGGTTTGATGCAGTTCTTCAAGCTTTGTTTTTTGCACAAGTCGTTTCATATATACATACCTGTAACACCCTACATCTTTTGTATTCTGCTTTAAATATTCTAATCTTTGCCTCCCCCTACAATTACCCCCCTCAATATTACCCTCCATTATTGATAGATATCTTAAGATATGCCCAGTAACCTATTCCTTCTTCTGGTAAGATGCTTTCATATACTTCTTCTTTTTTCGTTCACTCGCCTAAGAACCTCTAAATTACTTATCTTGTCCACCCACCTAATCTTTTACATTTTCCTATAACACCACATTTCAAAAGCTTCTATCCTCTTCTTTTCTACAGCCCCTATCAACCACGATTCACTTTCGTATAATGTTACACTCCTAACATAATGTTTTAAGAAATTTTTCCTAATCTGTAAGGTAATATTTGTTGTCGGTAAGCTATTTTTCATTTCAAAGGCTTTTCTAAAGTCCAGCCTTTCTTAGTTTGCTCCTAATGTAAACAAATAGTGACGTCACTGAGCATGCGCATTATATCAAAATGTGTACACGCTGATTAAAAAGTAACAACAAAATACCTTCAAAAGTATTTAAATACAAAATACTTTTAAAAGTATTTTTTTAAACGAAATTGTTTGGCCTACATCAAATCATGACTGATATTTTAAGTACTTTAAGTACTTATAATTTAAAACATAGTTAACTTAATAGGAATACGACATCCGTAAAGTTGTGGACTCTAGCGTGCACCCTGTAGTAGGTGGCTTTGGTTTGTTGACAGTAGGAGCAAACTAAAAACGGCTCAACTGTAGTGGAACAGAACTTGCAGCTAAACAGTGTAAACAAGAAACTTTAAGCTTCTGATACATTTGGTTTAGTGTTTTAAATTGCAATAAATAATAAATATACAAATTCATCGCAATGACAACTTGTTCATTACATTGAAAAAAATTTCCAAACATACCTGGCCTGGACAGTTTACAGTGAACAGTGTAATCCAGCAGTTAGAGAGTGAAGTGCACGTTTATCTTTCTCTTCATAATGACTGTGGATAGCAATATCAATTCATAACTACAGTATAATCTCGGTAGTCCGACCATGCGGCACCTCCAGTAATCCGGCCCTTAAAATATTACGCCTAAAAGTATAAAACCTCACCCAGGACAGATTTTTGTTAAAGATTTAAATTGAATTAGAGAAATCAACTCGACCTAATTACGGCGGATTTAATATAATATGTATATTTAGGATTTGTATTTCATATAATGAATTAATGTAATAATTTCACTAACCTTCTTTTTAAACTGCGTCACCTTTATTTTATTCCTACTTACACGTGTTTCGGTGGATCCACCATCATCAGAGTAAATGAAAAATTGAAACTAAAAATTTTTTTCATTTATTTAAAATTTACAGAAGATGATTTAAATAAATGAAAAAATGTTTAGTTTCAATTTTTCATTTACTCTGATGATGGTGGATCCACCGAAACACGTGTAAGTAGGAATAAAATAAAGGTGACGCAGTTTAAAAAGAAGGTTAGTGAAATTATTATATTAATTCATTATATGAAATAGAAATATTTCAAACTGCAGGATGCATTATAAAGATTTATTTTTGAATTTAGGATTTGATTAAAGAAATGAATAAGCAGACCTTAATTATTGTTAAATGGAATAATTATTGGCCTTTTATCCAAAGCCCAGAACTTGGTCGTACTCTATACTAATGATGCTGAATTGATAACGAAACGTAATTCTGAGAACAGGAGCACCCCCACACGGCACTAGGCGATGTCAATAGCCGATAATTACTCGTATGTTTAGTACAATGACTAATACTGTTAGTTGCAGGGCTAAAATAAATAGTTCTGTTTCTTATGACATGGTCACCCAATTAAATGACTGAATCATTTAAGAAGAGAAGAGGTAGAGGTGTACTGTGACACTAATCACAGTTATCTCCTCTGAAAGTAATGAATTTAATTATACAGCCAGACCCTGTGGTGAATAAAGTGAAGGTGTCATTTGCAGAGTGGAAAGTGGGTGCTTTTCAGAGGGCCTGGCATGCTAATAAGCGTACTTTTCCACTCAGTGAGTTGTGGCAATGGTAAACCACCTCACTCCTCGTTTTACTTAGTAAAACCTCTAGAGGTTCAAACCAGCCTACAGGCTGATGACCTAAACAATAACACAATGACTACACAAGTACTCAGTAAACCTTTTTTAATTAGTTAATTTAATTTAAAATCACATAGAAATCAATGCATATTCATTTTTTTTGTTTAAATTTATAGTTCTAAAATTCCAAAAATCCGGCATTTTCAGTTCTTCGGCACCCTCTTGGTCCCAAACAGGCCGCACTACTGAGATTCTACTGTATAAGTCTCAGACGAGCTAATGTCCCATAGCCGAGCGAGTGAGAGGGAGATTTGTGGCATAACTACGCATGCGCTCAAAGGTCTTTACCGTTATAATCCAAATCTGAAAACATACTACAGTCGTTATCTTGCTTGTTAGTTTACTGCGTGCATAAACGCTTGCTCACAACAATGAGTAAAATTATACGACAATGTTATTGGAACGGCGCGTATGGGTTGTGCGAGTGAGAGCGTTATGCATTCTCTCACTCCCACGGCTACGGGACTTCACTTCTTCTGAATACTATACCTTGTTCACTCAAGAGACTTTGTTTGCAAATATTCGCATTTTCGTAGAATTACTGTGTGTGCACAAATGTTTTTTTTATTGCTAACATAAAGGGAATTTTTATTTTTCACTCTATATGGTCAACCTGTCGTTATATAATTCCGTTTTAACTTCCACCTTGGGTTATTATTGTTTATTTCATGTGTTATATAATTACTAAACCATTATATATATATTGTAATAAGATAGGTGATAATGCAGTTCAATAAATAAATAATTATATAAACCAATGTGAACATATTATGTAAAATAATTGAGACTTAACTCGTATTGTAATGTATTGTAATTCAAATCATGTTCTCATTCTTAGCATGTATAATTTTTTTTAAACAACTTGTATAATATGAAACTGTTAATACGTATTCGGTGTTTGTTTATTTGTTTTTTAAACAATTTACTTTAAGCTTGCTTACTCAAAAATCTTGTACATTATTGCCCGTTGCCAAGCTTTGTGCAGCAGAGAGGTATGCATTACGTCACTACTACTGTGAGAGATTGCGTTAGTAGTAGTAACGTTTTACTTGTATTATGTTTGTAGTAGTCAAGGGTACTATCCAAACTACATAATTATATTGTGTGTCGCCGTCTATACCGAATAGTGAAAACAACACCCATGTACTGGGTGATTCATTTAAAAGTAGCCCGCCACTCGAGTAATTTAATTTATAGCCGCTCAAGTAATTTTCATATGCTGTATTGGCAGCAATGATCATGATGTGATCGACTGGCCTTTATATTATTATTTAATTATTATAGAGTACAATTTTTTCCAGCAAGATTGTGCAACATGTCACATGTCTCGCCAGTCCCTATTTCATATCAATCAGGCTTTTTCCATGCGAGTTGTTATTAAAGATTTGTGGCCTCCTCGTTCACACCGATTTGAGTATGTGCGATTTTTTTCTATGGGGTTATTTAAAAGGAACTGTTTACCAAACAACCCCCCGCAGTATACACGAGCTAAAGAATAACATCGTGGCTGCCATTCAAGCTATAGACGTTTCTGTATTGCGTCGTGTGTGCATTAATAACATTGAACGAGCGCAAAAATGTGTAAGCGTTCAAGGACGCCACTTTCAGCATCTACTGTAAAGGTAAAGTTGAAATTTATATATAAATTTTAAATAAATATGTAAAATGATGTATTAAGTAATTCTATTTATTCATTTACTATTTGAATGCAATTGAGTGCTGAAGGCCGCTGTTAAATGCAGCGGGCTACTTTTAAATGAATCACTCTGTATATCAGCCCACTAGGAGGCAGCCTACTGCCTACCGAATAGCAATGAGATTTAGTAGAGTGTTATGACTTAACAGCAGTCTGTCCCCTTCATCCCCCCCCCCCCCAACTGCACAAAGCTCACATTCATACAGTACTTGGACAATATAATTAGTTTAAATAATTGTTTATAATATTTATTTTTAGTTATATAACTTTTTAAATGTTATTTCAAAGTCAACTTTGTAGTCAGATTTTGATTGATGTTCAGTATTGCCTGTCAACAGAAATTGGTTAACTAATCAAGTTTTTATTTTTTGATTTATAATAATATTGTGCACTTTGTTTTGCATTTATTGCTGTTTTTTTTATTATCGTATAATCATTTATAATTTTGTAATCAATTTTTAAGTTTATGTCGCATAATTAAGTAATGTACAAAAATCCATTTTCACTATTTATTTTCTGTAATTTTTTGATGGAATTATTATTTTTAAAAAGAGGTATTTTTTCTTATTATATTTTGCATCTGTGTTGGTTTTTTTGTGAACAGAATTTAAGGTTGCTTTAAAGTTTTAAAAGGATATTTTGTGAAAGTTTAAATCTTTATTTTTGATTTAAAACTTTTAGCTGTTCAATATAGCTGAATGGAAACCCCATTTTAAACTTTAATTTTTAATTTTAGTTTAGTGTTGCTCTAAAGAAGGTGGTATCACCGAAATGCATGTAAGTTTTTTTAAACTGGAACCAATGATAAGGTAAAAGATTAATTTCATTTATATTATTTTAATTTTTTTTAAATAATTATATACACTTAGAAAATGGTAATATTGCGGGACACCTTTCAATGCACCGACCAAAACATTGCTGTTTTTTGAAAGGTTTCTTTTACCAGTTGTTGAAAAATTAGTTGTAAATTATCACGCCACAAATAATTGTTAAGGAATTGCGATGTGCATGGTAAAAATATGAACACTGAACTGGAAAGCGATCATGACATTATTTCTGGTATGACAGTGAATGATTAGTTGTGATACGGAAATATGAAGCTCTGATTATAATGGTGTTTCAAAAAGGACGCACTTTACGTTTCCCATGGTCAACTTCTTTCAGTTCATGAACGACACCGATGCGGTAAGGATGCAGATTTAATGTTTTTTTGTAGCCCTTAAAGTGGAAGATAGTGATAATCCAGCCTGTGAAGATAACTTTCTAAGTGATTTGCCGGGTGAGGTAGTCAAACGTTGTTTCACATCGTCCAAAACTTGTTCTGTTGACACTGATGGTCGACCTGTGCTTTTCCGATCCTGTACACTGCCAGTCTCACGAAATTTATTAATCAGACGCGATATTGTGGGGTTATTAGGTACTTCAGAATCGGGAAATTTTAACTGGAATTTGTCTTTCACTCGTTCGTAAGATTTACGAGGTTTGTTCAAAAAATAACGGGAATTTTCATTTTTTGAAAAAAACATTTTACATAATGATATCCGGTTTTCCGGACGGCCGTAAGTTACGCTTAAAGTGCCAATGTCCGGAAAATAGGACGTCTATATATTTTACGTAATGATATTATCCAGTTTTCCGGACGGCCGTAAGTTAAACATAAAGTGCCAATGTCCGGAAAACAGGACGTCTATATATTATACGTAATGATATCTGGTTTTCCGGACGGCCGTAAGTTACGCATAAAATCCCAACGTCCGGATAACTGAACATTTCCAAAAAAAAAACTTTTAAACAAAAATTAATGGAATAATGTATTTTGAAACCGCCTCCGTGACGCAGTGACTAGCGCGCTAGCCTACAAAGCCAAAGGTCCCAGGTTCAATTCACGGCTAGGGTGTGGAAATTTTAACACGTTAAAACCACCGTTAAGGTACCAAAACGCACAGTGGTTACTAATGACCAAGCTGTTGATGCAACTTTATACTAAAAGAAATTATTTTGAATATTTTTAGTGTTTGAATGATGTCTGTTTTATTGAACATAAAAAAATTAATTCTTAACTGGAAATTTTATTTTTCTGTAACGTTGAAATTTTAATTGGCAATGGCAGGCTTACGCCTGGAAGTTTTCAAAATAAGGGCTGCCACTTTAAGTGACACTTTAGATCAACTTTTAAATATTGTTTTGGCGGCACTGAAAGAGTGAAAATAAATAAAATTGAGCAGATTGTAAAACGTATCTTTCTTTAATTATATTCAAGATTTTTTTTATAAAAATCCATGTTAAATAAATTTATTATATTATTTTGTTGTATGTAGTTACTTTGGAATATTGTTTTATTGTAAATTGCTTTAGGCATTAAAAGAATTTACATTGCTCTTTGAGCTCTAAATCTAAAGTCACAGTACTAGTTCTTTTTCTTATGAAATCAACAACTTCTAATAAGTATTGTTACAATAAATTAAACATTTTAAACAATAAATTATTAATTAAAATATTAAAAAAATAACAAATTAATTATAAAATTCAATTCTTAATAAAAAAAATATTAGCGTAATTAATTAAAATATTGACTTATAAATAAAATGAATAAAAAATATTATAAAGAACTGCAACAGCTGTTGTACCATTACAATCTATTTGGGAATTGAACTAAAGATCTTGTGCTTTATTGTTCAGCACAATAACTGTGAAGCTTAAGGTGACCTAATTGAAAAAATTTATTAATATTTTTTTTAACGAACTTCCAACCTGTAATTTCACTTTGTGAACAGTTTCTTTTATCATTCTAAGCATACAATTATAATATTTGTTCAAGGGTGATGAGCCCCCCCACCCACCCACTTCATAGCTAGCCAATCACTTGCCACCAACTACATTGCCAATACTTACTCTTGTAGCTCAGTTAAATATTTTGTCAGCCACGTTTTTGTTCTTTTAATAATGATTATAACATATGAACATACAATCAGCTGTGATTATATTATAAAGTATTGCATGTTAATGCACTCTATAATCGATGTGTTGAGTGCGAGATGCAAGACGAGAGTGAACTATTGCCGCTCTCATACGAATGCATTACGCGTAATGTTTGTCATGTTTGTCACCTGACAACGCTGTAAAACATTCTGATTGGTCAAAATTCGTGTAACACCAGAGCTCATCAACTATGAAAAGCATTGTAGTGTAATTATTGGGAAGGCTGTTCCTTCCTTCATCAACTCTTTGATTCAAACTTGAACAAAATTTGGATCAAAACACTGACAAAGGAAGGAACAGTTTTCACGATAATTACTCTAGCTTTTATCTGATGAAGTTGCGCACTGCTAAGGTGCTCATAACAAAGAAACCATTAAAAAAATGTACCTACAGTCCAGCCTCTCTTAGTTTGCTCCTAATGTAAACAAATAATGACGTCACTGAGCATGCGCATTATATCAAAATCTGTACACGCTGATTAAAAAGTAACAATAAAATACTTTCAAAAGTATTTAAATACAAAATACTTTTAAAAGTATATTTATAAATGAAATTGTTAAGCCTACATCATATCATGACTGATGTTTTTAGTACTTTAAGTAGTTATAATTTAAAAAATAGTTAACTTAATAGGAATACGACATTCGTAAAGTCGCAGACTCTAGCGTGCACCTGTAGGAGGTGGCTTTTGTTTGTTGACAATAGGAGCAAACTAAGAACGGCTGAACTGTAAAAGTATTTTATAAAAAATGACATGTAATTTTCTTCTGTTTCTATGATCACATTCGTACTTGTGAAATTATGACAGGAGAGATTGATTCATCTGGCTTAACTTAATTGTGAGTGATTGTTTGGTCCAGTGGCCACTTGGAGAATTTTACGGAAGTGTTAAGTGCTTAAGGGCTTTCAGTATGCACGTGTTAAAAAACATCCTGGTTTTCTTAGAGGATTATAAATTTTGACAAATGTATGTAAAAAAAAATTTTTAGAAACGGCTCTCAAAAAAAATCATCGATTCAAAATAGATTACAAAAATAAAAAGTTGACTTTGAATGTACTTCTATCTTGAGTTTGAAGGTGTAAAAATCTTTTTGATCACCTTTGAGTAATTAGCATATTTATTTTTAATTTTTTGATTGAGATAAAGACGGTGTTCTTTTCTGTTGTTTACTCTTGTTTAGAAAATTGGCTGGGAAATTTAAATGTTATACTGTACAATTTTTTTTAATTGGTAATTATTTTTTTATTTGTATTTTGTAAAATAATAAGGTTATTGTATATAATATAGATTTAATTGAAATTGAATAAAAATAAAAAAATAATTAAAAATGTTAGTTAATAAATTTAATTATGTATAATAAATTTAAAACGATTGTGTTGTTAGGTTAATTATTTTATCATTGCCCTTTTTTTGGAAAATAAATCAACAGTTTATCGCTTTAGGTTAAAAGACATTTTAATTACTACTATTATTATTATTATTACGATTTATATGTTTAAAAAATTGTCAATTTTTTTTTTTGATGTTCATTATTAATAAATTTAGTGATTTTTTTAAAAAATTCGGTTTTTGTGTTTTTGTTCATTTTGTGCACTAAAAGCCATGCATTAAGAACCATAAACGACTAACTTGGAGCACACATATCAAACGAAAACGTTTATTACTGAATTCCTGACTTAAACTTCTATATTCCCTACTTCACAAACGATCAAAATTACCAATCGCACAAAAATTATGCATATATTGTTCTTTTTTGAAACCTATCTTTTTTGAAACCTATCTGGACCTACGGGTCCCAAATTTACGGTTCAACCAAACCCTCTAACTTGCAATGAATTCAAGCAATCCAATCAGAAACATTACGCCTTATAGCAAAAGCACCTGTTTACTTTAGCAACAAAACCTTACATACATATTTGAAAACACCACTTGTACAAAATTCCATCGAATACCTATACAAACGCTTTCACGACAAGTCACACGAACACGAGAACCCACTTGTGCGTTCACTTTCCACCATCCATTTACCTGATAATCCCCCTAGACGCCTTAAAAGACGCTGGAGTAGAGACCTGCTAATTTGATATACAAATTTAATAGTTGGGGAGGCAGTGATGGGGGCCCTACCCCTCTTATGCCTATCATCTCATTTACATTATTATCATTATCATCACATTTGCTTGTTGTAAAATTTTACAGTTGTAAATAAAGAATTTAAGAGAGAGAAAAAAACGATGAGAAATTACTTTTCTTATCATCAATGTTTCTTGTGTATGGGGAGCACCGTACCTCCTTTCTAACCCACGTTAAATTAACCTCTTTTCAGGTACACGTTTCTAGGAAACCGTAAAGAGTTAAAGCTTTAATTTTTTTGTGCCTTTTCTATGACATCTTTTTAAACTCTGGTACTAGAATTATTAATATAGAGCTAGCAATATACCATTTCGAGAATTTTTTTTTGAAAAATGCTAAAACAATTTAATTTTTTTTGTAAAATTTTTTATTTTATTTCGAACTTAGTAATAATAATGTAATGATTCTAGTACCATATGTCACAATTAAACTGGGAAACATGCTCAAAAAATTTCAACCTTTAAAGTCAAATAGTTTTTGAGAAAATTGTACCTTTATGGAAAAAAGTGAATTTGCGGGAAATGAGCCATAAAGTTTTACTTACCCTAAATTCGGCCTGCACCATAATATTGATCATTACCAGACTGTTCTTTTTCCTCAAATAATGTCCTCTTTTTTTCTTGTCTTGTTTCTTTTGACACACTTTCCATTGCCTTCTCAGCTTTCTGTGTTCATTAAATATCGCAACTCTTAATTGTTTCCACAGATTAACTCAATTATAAATAATAATAATAAGTTTCAAAGGGGCAAGTGTTGTCTCCTTCTCACTTAATCATCATTCCCTCTCTAACTGTATACTACTCTGTTACAACTACTACGCTAGACTAAAAACTAGTTAAAAACTTTATATTTTCTGTTGTCTTTTGCCTTTCTCCATCTGAATCCCTTATCTTAAATAATTTTCCACAGCGACCATTTACTTCCTTTGAAATTAATTTTCTCCCGCAAAACGGGGAGTAACAAATTCAAAGTTGGCCATTCAGCGTTTATTTTATGAAAATCATGTATTGTTCTTCTCACAACACACTTATCAAAATCGTCCACTTCACTTTTCACTTTCCTTCTAATTCTTTTCTTATTTGGTGTTCTGATTAGCACATCAGGGTTTTTCTTTTTTCTTTCAAAATTCTTTAAACTGTACTACGCGAAATCCCCATAGCTCTAGCTACACGATTTTGCACATCGGTCAGTAAAATTGGTCCGTTACGTGAAAAATTAATATAAACAAAACCAAACAGCAAAAGAGTAAAAACAAAAGGTACATAAAACAGTAGGCCTACTACCGAATGCACGAGTTGAAGGCTCGTGAAGGGAATAGAACAACAAAAAGATAAAATTACAACATACAGTCAATATTTTTTGAATTTATAGTACACTTAGGCTCTTAACGTTGCTAGCATTATGGAGAGACTGAAGGGGAAGCACCCTTTGAGGTGCTTCCCCCACCACAGAACAGAACAGCTCAGCAGCACAGAGCGTTGTTGGGAGAGCTTCTAGCTAGAACAAATGACCTGTACTTAACTACTTAATCGATTTTTATTCAAAATAATTTTTTTTAACGAGAGGAAACTGAATTTACCAGTACCCAGGTAGGTGAACTTACCAGTAAATTTACCAGTGAATTTACCAGTACCCAGGTAGAGCTCCACATACCTGCGGTATGTGGAGCTCTACCGAAGGTATAGTCACTTGAGTCACGGGTTTGCCCTTGTTTGCAACGAGGGGTAAAGGGGGGGGCAAAGCATCAGTGCGCATGCGCGACTGCTTTAATTTCATTACGACAAACATAACAACTTACACTATACCCAGAGCATAGCCTATAGGCTACATTATATCGCGGAACGTTTATTAGGTTAACAGTATGAATATAACTGTTTGTTACCGTAAACACAAATGTTAGTTTCTCAAAAATGTGGGCAGACTATTCACAGTGCTAAACGAAATCTAATGTGCAAAGTAATAAAATTCTATAAAGTTGATACTAAACAAATCTACCTTTCAATGCATCTTAACAAAAGCCATGAGCGAGTGGCTAACTACTGTGATGTTTCTCTTTCCACAATTGAAAAGTAAAGAAGGAAATTAAAGACTTGAAGAAGCTATACTTCAACAGTTTTGTTGACACCTGGTAAATTTTTTTTTTTTTTTTGTTTAACGTCCGACTGTTCTGCAGTTACTGCTAATGCAGACGGTGAAGGATGAAATGATTTTTGTAACGTATGAAAATATGCCGTGCCTGAATGGGATTCGAACCCAAGACCGCATGATGAGAGGCGAGCACGTTACCAACTACGCCAATGCGGCCGGCCTGGTAAAAAAAGAAGTGGTTAGGTGACTAGTGAAACTGATAGTGAAGACGCCGGTGACAGCAATCGTAAAGAAGGTGATTCATTCATAAAAAATTTGTTCCAATGGAATAAGGTAGCAGGTACTTACAGTAAATCAAACATTTCTAGTCGTATAATTAAGCTATAGGCTGTATTACAGGTCAGATTCATTTCTTACTTATAAGGTTTATGAAGAAAATTTTCTCGGATTAAACCACAGATTACAAAATGTATGCAGAAACTGCACGGTAGTGAAATGTACGAGTAGTTGTAGTGGCTGGTTGTGTGGTGGATTTTTTCTGCCGATTTGGTACACAAAGTAGTATTTATAGAAATGACAACAATAGTAGTAGCGTATTATTTAATGAATAAAACTAAGAACTAATTTTCCAACAACGAATGGCTTTACTTTTAACTGATCAATATTGCACTTTGACATGTACAGTGTAACCTCAGAAATCCGAACCCCTAAAATCCGAAATTTCGGATAATCCGAACACCAATTTTGCAATAAGCTAAAAAATTCTAGTCTTGAAAAGAGATGGAAAGTTATATACTAATTACAAATCAGAAATGAATTTAATATTTATTTGAACATTTTAGTTGATATTTTATAATGAATACGTCACCTTAATTGGTTGGAACAAAATCGGTTATCTTCTTCTGACGCAAGGAAGTAATCCTGCTTGAAGCGGCAATGTTGCGCCAGGGTCGCATAAACATCACGTTCGTCGGGGTAGCGGCAGCATGCTGTGCTACGTAGCGCAGAGCAACTTCAAGTGCACTAGTGGCATCGCCTAAATATTGATTACCTGCGTCGTCATCTGCAAACCATTCTTGAAGACAGTTTTCTTCGGCTTCTTTACATCCAGGAATCTGTTGAACGAGTGGATAAGCGATGCGTACAGGTCTGGGGTCTAGAAAGTGTTTTGTTTATATTTTAAACAGTTTATACTATACCCACACAATTGTGTGGGTTGGGACTTGATTCTGACCAACACAATTGTGCGGGCAGGGTCTGAAAGGGTTTAACAGACCACCCACAATTCATAGCCTTCTTTATTTGTAATGGTAAAGGTAAATTACCAAGTGCCCCGCATAATCCGAATTTTCCGGAATCCGAACAGGGGTCAGCCCCAATTAGTTCGGATTTCTGAGGTTACACTGTATTAATTTACAACATACCTAAAACGATGAACAAACGCATTACTGGTTCTAGCTGCCACAGTGTTGGACCAAGCTGCCAATTTTTAGTCATAGAGGAACCCCGTAGAGCAGTGGTTCCCAAACTTCTATCTTTTACGCCCCCTTTTGCCAAAAAGAAAACTTCTCACGCCCCCTTACACAATTTTATTGGGCAATGAAAAATCACGTACAACATTAAATAACCAAAAATTTTTTTTTTTTTTGTAGCATTAGAAGTTGCAATTTAATTTTAACAAGAGACAAAATAAATCAGTGGATGGATGAACTTGCATTTTTTTTAAAAAAAGATTGATTATTAGAAAGTGCACAACGTAAATCATTGATAAAACCAACATTGCACCGATGCTTTGTTTTTATTGTAACAAGTGCTGAAAACACTTTTTCGCACAGATAAGTGCTTGATAAAGATAATTACAATTACTGCCGCTTGCTGTTATATACTGGGGTAAACTTGGTAATACTTAACCCAAAGTGATGTTTTCTCAATTTTATCGAAATCGTTTTTCGCAGCAGAAACATTTTTTATTTCTATAACTTGTTTTTTAAGTAATTCGGGCAGGAAGTCTATGTTGGCACTGAAAGGATCCGTTACGGAGGGTAAAGCTATCTCGAAGTCCCGCGCCCCCCTTGACGTGTCTTCACGCCTCCCTTGGGGGGGGCGCCCCCCACTTTGGGAACCGTTGCCATAGAGGCACAGTAGACTCTGATAGTCTCCCCAAGATAGAGCTAAGCAACTCTTTTATACGTTTTCCTGTCCCTACTATCATGAAATGGGTCCCCTTTAAAACCACCATAATAGGCTGTCTTTCACGAAGAGACAAGAGGCTTCACAAGGCAAATTTAGGTTTTTTTTTGCACACGGCACCTTGACATCATGCAACCTCATCAAGCTACCGTCGCCTCGTGGCATAACAAAATAACCGCGATATTATACAATCAATTTTTACGAACGCATCCTAATTTAGATTTGAGGCCTCTCATAACAAACCCAGCAATCTCCACTTTTTAACGAAAGTTAGTTTTTAACTGATTCTAGTAGTATTTTTTGTCCTGAATCCGAATATGAAACCCAATTACACCAAAAGACTCAATATGCCTTTCAAAATTAAACATAAAATTGGGATATTACAACAAAGGCTGCAATATCCACAAAAAATTCATAACAGAGTCTGCCATCTCCATTTCAACCAATCAGATTCCACCTTCTACATTAAATTGTTTTATTTAATTTATCACCTATTCTGAAAAATGAAGGCTCCAGGATATAATTATTAAGAAAATTTAAATTATTTGTTAAAATTAGAGAGTACAAATTTATATTTTAATGTAACGAATTCCACCTTTCTGCTTAATAAAGACATACCCGATTAAAATGCAACAATCTGCAAACTCCAAAATAATTAGGTTGTAACTAACACAACAATATCCATGGATGGGCAAAACAAAAACAGCAATCTCCTCTAAGTTATAACAAAGTCCGCAATCTCCAATTTTAAAATAACAATAACACAAAAACTAAAAATATTACAACATTTTAAATGTAATATTCTAAATCAAGATTAAGAAGTTCATGTATTATATATTTTTGTGTTAGTTTATAGCTGTGAACATAAGAATAGCAGTTTTTTAGCTCTCCTGAAAATTTAGAAAAATGGAGATTGTTAGGTTTGTTATGAGAGGCCTCATTTGTTAAAACAACTATCTGCTTTAACAAACCACATCCCGGCACGTGTAAACTCCAATATTGCATAATTACATTTCCAATGATATTTATAAGAATTTAAATAATTAAAATATATTAATACAATTTAACAATCTTTGTGTTATTTAATTAAAATTCCTGAAATCAAATCAAAATACATACATAATAAATGACAATACAAATTATCATAAATACAATAGGTACCCTATTCCCTACATAGTGTCACACCGTTGAGGTCGGCAGCACTGTCATATTTTCACTTCCCTTCCTCACAGCCCATCCTAATGCAAAAGGCAATCTCGTGACTTCAGTAACTGTACAGTGAGAATTTTGTTTTGTTTAAAGTAGTCTCTAGAAGACTTCTCCAGATCTCAGGAAGATCTCCTCTAGCATACTAGTATATTATGACCCCCAAAATATTACAGAATACGCAATGTGTGTATAAAAGAAACCATAATAACTTAAAAATAAATCTTTACAATGCATCCTGCACTTTGAAATTAATTCTATTTCATATAATGAATTTATATAATAAATTTCTAACCTTCTTTTTAAACTGCGTCAACTTATATTTTTATTTTTACTTACACGTGTTTCGGTGGATCCACCATCATCAGATTTTAAAGAAGTTTTATACAAATGACTGAAGATGTAACATCTTCTATAGATTTTAAATAATTAAAAAATTTTATTAGTTTCAATTATGTTATTTACTCTGATGATGGTGGATCCATCAAAACACGTGTAAGTAAAGATAAAAGTTGACGCAGTTTAAAAGAAAGTTAGTGAAATTTATTATATAAATTCATTATATAAAACATAATAACTTAAATAAAAATTTTTTTAGTTTCAAATAATATTTTGTACTCTGATGATGGTGGATTTTCCGAAACATGTGTGACAGATTGTGACAGGTTAGTGAAATTTATTATATAAAATAGAATTGAATTTTTTTTTTTGTTTAACATCTGACTGTTCTGCAATTACTGCTAATGCAGACGGTGAAGGATGAAATGATTTTTTGTTACATATGAAAATATGCCGTGCCTGAATGGGATTCGAACCCAGGACCGCATGATGGATGCGAGCACGTTACCAACTACACCAATGTGGCCGGCAATGACTGATATATTATTGTGATGCTTTGAACACACCAAAAGAATGTTTTTATTTATTAATATTGACCCCAAATGACCCCCAAAATATTACAGAATACGCAATGTGTGTATAAAAGAAACCATAATAACATAAAAATAAATCTTTATTATGCATCCTGCAGTTTAAAATTAATTCTATTTTTTTTTTTTTTTTTTTACTTTTGAGACCTCAATGGATCACTGAAACAAATGTTTGTAAACATAAATGTAAATCATATGTTGTATCATGAAAATAAATATTAGACAAGAAGTAAACATTGTATGGCATTTAATATTTCCATTAAATTCAGACACAAAAAGAACGATCCAGGAAACGGTACGATAAACAGAAATGCAGACGAAAGTGTCACTTCCAGTGACGGTGTCTGATGCGGTTATATTAAATGAAAAAGGTTATTCATTTGACAAGTTGATAGGTGAAGGGTCATACGGAAAAGTTTGGTTGGTGAATTACAAACGACCGGACAGTGACGAACATCAGTTGATTCAATTTGCTTGTAAAATAATCGATAGTGAAAGAGCACCGTCTCATTTTATTTCTAAATTCTTACCAAGAGAAATGGATATCTTGACTAAAATAAATCACCCACATCTTATACATTTACACAGTATTTATCAAAGGAAAAAAAGATTTTTCATTTTTATGAGGTAAGATTAACATCACTTTTAAGGTTAACATAATTATGAACTATAAAGGGTAACTCGCCCATAACTGACAGAAGAAGTGTCAAATTATTTACACTCAATCTGTTAGTTGGAGGGCTAAAATAAATAGTTCTGTTTCTTATTACATGGTCAGCCAATTAAATGACTGAATCATTTAAGAAGAGAAGAGGTAGAGGTGTACTGTGACACTAATCACAGTTATCTCCTCTGAAAGTAATGAATTTCATTATACAGCCAGATCCTGTGGTGAATGAAGTGAAGGTGTTATTTGCAGTGGAAAATAAATGTGCTTTTCAGAGGGCCTGGCATGTTGATAACCGTACTTTTCCACTTAGTGAGTTGTGGCAATAGTAAACCACCTCACTCCTCCTCGATTTACTTAGTAAAACCTCTACAGGTTCAAACCAGCCTTTTGGCTAAAGACCTAAACAACATAAAGGGTAACTAACTGATTGTAATAATTTCTTTTTTAAAAATTAATACTATTTTGTGTCCTGAATTTGAATATGAACTTATTTTTGCACACAAAGCACAATTAAGTTAGCTATTCAAAAATAAATGCTTATAATGCATCCTGCAGCTTCAAATCAATACGATTTCATACAATAAATTTGTTGTTGTTTAGGTGATCAGCCTGTAGGCTGGTTTGAAGGTGTAGAGGTTTCACTAAGTAAAGGGAGGAGTCAGGTGGTTTACAATTGTCACGACTCATTCAGTGGAAAAGTACGCTTATCAGCATGCCGGGCCCTCTGAAAAGCACATTTATTTTCCACTCTACAAATGACACCTTCACTTCATTCACCACAGGGTCCAACTGTACAATGAAATTAATTACTTTCAGAGGAGATAACTCTGATTAGTGTCACAATACACCTCTACCTGTTCTGTTCTTAAATGATTCAGTCATTTAATTGGGTGCCATGTGATAAGAAACACAACTTTTTATTTTAGCCCAGCAACTAGCAGATTGAGTGTAAATAATTTGACACTCCACCTGTCTGTTATGGGCAAACAATAAATTGATAGAATAAATTTCACTAACCTTTTTAATCTGCTTTGATTTCTACTATCTGTCACTTAAATGTGTTTCGGTGGATCCACCATCATCAGAATATACAATATCATTTGAAATTAAAAATTGTTTATTTAAAATCTATAGAAGATATTGCAAAAAGGAGGAAATATATACTAAGCGGTAAAACACTTGTTATGGGACAGAAAGATACCAGAGAAGGCTAAATTAATGATGTATACATTGTATTATGGACCAGCAGTGCTGTATGGAGCGGAAACATGGGGGGTAAATGAGAGGAATTGGAGTAGGTTACAGGCAGGGAAGATGAAGTTCTTAACCCTTCATATGGCAGTACTACCGGGAAAAATATAGATGTTATAAAATTTCAAATTTTGATTAATAGAATAATAATGATGTATTGAATAATGTATTTCTAGTGCCAGAACAATAAGATATTTTTTTATGTCAAGCCCTTACCAAGGAATGTTTACTGAAATGGGAATCACATAATATTTAGTGGTAAGAATGCTTATTAAAACAACTTGTAGCCCTATATAACAAAAAAAAAAATGTGTCGAATAACTTGTCTTAACTTTATATTACTATGAATGCTTGCTTTCCCATAAAAAACTGGAATTTTTTAAGCACTGTACAAAACTAACAACATGGTAGCGTACGCTGGTATGAATCCTTACCACATTTTTGTGTAACTCACAAAGCAAATGGTCACTCCGCGCTAATTTCAATATGTGGATAGCCTACTTACCAGAGAACATCTGTAACATAAAATGTCAATAAGGTTCAACTGCATAGCTTAATATTAAAAAAAATCACCCTTATTGCCAGTGGTAGGATACTTACTAAAGACCTAAAAAGGGTTAACACATTCAGTGCGGTGTCAATATACGTGACAAATACCGATTACGACAGAATTAAATGAGACATAAAACGACCTCACTGAATTACGGACGTGGTAGGACTACCACACAGAGATTATTGTGACTGACAGATATGGTAGAACTTCTTCTTCTTCTTATGGTGCCTATCCGGTTCGGATGTTGGCTATCATGATGGCTATTCTGACTTTGGAAACAGCTGCTTTGAAAAGTTGGGTCGTCGACTGGTTGAACCACGTTCTTAGATTTTTCAACCATGAAATCCTTCTTCTACCGGGACCTCTCGCACCATACACCTTTCCTTGCAGAATCTTTTGGAGTAACACGTAACGGTTCTCATTGCGCATAATGTGTCCCAGGTATTGGAGCTTTCGCACTTTCACGATGTCAAGAACCTTTGATATTTCAAAAACACTATTCAAGTTTTTTGTCAGTAGGGTTGGTAGATGTGATTTTTTTAGAATCGTAGTTCAGTAGTAATAGTTACAGTTCAGCCATTGTTAGTTTGCTCCTACTGTCAACAAACAAAAGCCAGCTACTACAGGGTGCACGCTAGAGTCTGCGACTTTATGGATCTCGTATTCCTATTAAGTTAACTATTTTTTAAATTATTAAGTACTTAAAGTACTAAAAACATCAGTCATGATATGATGTAGGCCTAACAATTTCATTTAGAAAAATACTTTTAAAAGTATTTTGTATTTAAATACTTTTGAAAGTATTTTGTTGTTACTTTTTAATCAGCGTGTACACATTTTGATATAATGCGCATGCTCAGTGACGTCATTATTTGTTTACATTAGGAGCAAACTAAGAGAGGCTGGACTTTTTTTTATAGATATGAGAGTGAAGTCAGTTGTTGCACCTTGTGCACTATAAATTGTAATAAATGTCTAACAGTTGTTTCAAGAAAAAGGTGTTGTAAATATAGCGTAATGTGTTTTTGTTATTTTTGAGACAGATATGCAGAGAAGGGTGATCTTCTTGACCACATTTTAGTGAACGGAGAAGTGAAAGAGAACCAAGCGAGATTGTGGACACACCAATTGGCTCTGGGGCTCCAATACTTGCACAACATTGAAATAGTTCATCGCGATATCAAATGTGAGAATGTATTAATAACAGGAAATAATAACGTAAAATTAGCCGATTTTGGATTTTCACGATTTGTCGTCGATTCCAACGGTAAACGTTACCTGAGCACCACTTACTGTGGTTCTTTGGCATATGCGGCACCAGAACTTCTAAAAGCCAAACCGTACGATCCAAAAAACTGTGATGTTTGGTCACTCGGTATAGTTTTGTACGTAATGCTGAATCAATGCATGCCGTTTAACGATTCCGAAGTGAAAAAATTATACGAATTGCAGATGAATCGAAGATGGACGTTCAGAACACGAATCGCAGCAAATTTATCAGAAGATGCAAAAAATTTGGTTAGAAAAATGTTACAACCGGATTATATTTTACGTTTAAAAATTGATGACGTTGTAAATGATCATTGGTTTTCACATAACGAAAGACTTTATTCGTTGACTCAAAGGGAAAGAGAAGCTCTTGAATTGGGAGAACGTGATAAACAAGAGATATTACCCAAAACGACCAAACTTACTATACCATCTTGGAAAAAACGTAACAGACCAGAAGAAATTGTATGTTTGACATCACTACGTTACGAAGATGCCAGTATGCAATTTTCTTTCAGTCAGGCTGGTCAAATCCTACCGAAAATGAAATCCGGTTCAATGACACAGTTAAAAACACCTTTATTAGTTCAAGAAGTTGAAAAGAAATTATCTGAAGAGAATTATAGAAAGTCAATAGAATGTGACATAAAACCAACGGATTCAGATAGCAGAAAAGCTGGATGTTCAGGAGGAAAAGGATACCCTGCGGTGACAATCATAGACCGATCTATGACGAAGATTGCTACGAAACAAAGTACTGTCAGTATATTGCCAACACCTGCAGAACAAAATGCGTACCTTGTGCCAGACAGTGGACCTTTAGAACAACCTGAAGTCATTTACGAAGAAAATTTATTGCGCCCACTAGAGTCACTTGAATCGAGTGATATAACAAACCAATGACCTTAAGTGTGTACATTATCACAAATCTTTTATTTTTGTACTCTTTTTGCAAAAATATAATTTTTTTTAATCATTTCTCTGGACAAATAAAAAAAACATTGACCAGAGGAGTTTATTCATAAAAAATAAATGTTTTTAATCGTTAATGTTTGTACGTTGCAATGTGTTCAATTGAGAACAATAAATAACCCCATGAGATGAGAATGATGTGTATGACGTGTAAATGAGGTCTAGTCTTGTACAGACTCACAGAGTATGGTTCATTAAACCCCAACTATCACAGTACACCCACAACCACTGTCTAGTATTCAAATCCATATAAAAGTTAATTACCTTTACTAGGATTTGAACCAGGAACCTTTGTCTCCAATAATCAGCTGTTAAACAGCTGACTCACAGCAATGACTTCACCTCTAGACTAACCCAGTGGATCAAAGAAAATTTTCTCATCTTTTCATTCTACATTTAAAACATTATAAATCACCTAAAGTGTGTGTGTGTATGTGAGTGTGTGTGTTGCAATCTACTCAATTGTGAACAATAAGCAACCCCATCACCCAATCAGATGAGGATGATGTGTTGTATGAAGTGTAGTCTCGTACAGACCTAGGCTGACAATTCCTGAGAGAGTATGGTTAATTAAACCCCAACCATCAAAGTACACCGGTAACCACTGTCTAGTATTCAAATCTGTGTAGAAGTAACTACCTTTACAAGAATATGAACCAGGAACCTTTGTCTCCGAAAATCAGCTGTTAAACAGCTGACTCACGGCAATGACTTTACCTCTAGACCAACCCAGTGGATCAAAGAAAATTTTCTCATCTTTTCATTCTACATTTAAAACATTATAAATCACCTAAAGTGTGTGTGTGTGTGTGTGTGTGTGTGTGTGTGTGTGTGTGTATGTGTTGCAATCTACTCAATTTAGAACAATAAGCAACCCCATCACCCAATCAGATGAGGATGATGTGTATGAAGTGTAGTCTTGTACAGACCCAGGTCGAACATTCAAAAAGTCAGGGCTACAAAAATATTTCTGTTTCTTATCACATAGTCTACCGATTATAGTCCATTCGAAATAGGATGATAGCATTTAAGTAAAAATGGATTAAAGATTTTTATTCCTAATATGTGTAGATTGCAATCTGTTCAATTTAGAACAATAAGCAACCCCATGACCCAATTATATGAGGATGATGTGTATGAGGTATAAATGAGGTGTAGTCTTGTACAGGCCCAGGCCGACCATTCCTGAGAGAGTATGGTTAATTGAACCCCAACCATCAAGGTACACCGGTAACCACTATCTAGTATTCAAATCCCTATAAAAGTAACTAAAGTTCAGCCGTTGTTAGTTTGCTCCTACTGTCAACAAACAAAAGCCACCTCCTACAGGGTGCACGCTAGAGTCTGCGACTTTACGGATGTCGTATTCCTATTAAGTTAACTATTTTTTAAATTATAAGTACTTAAAGTACTAAAAACATCAGTCATGATATGATATAGGCCTAACAATTTCATTTAGAAAAATACTTTTAAAAGTAGTTTGTATTTAAATACTTTTGAAAGTATTTTGTATGTAAATACTTTTGAAAGTATTTTATTGTTACTTTTTAATCAGCGTGTACACATTTAGATATAATGCGCATGCTCAGTGATGTCATTATTTGTTTACATTAGGAGCAAACTAAGAGAGGCGGGACTATACCTTTACTAGGATTTGAACCAGGAACCTTCGTCTTCGAAAATCAGCTGTTTAACAGCTGATTTTGGCGACGACTTTACCTCTAGACCAACCCGGTGGGTGGAATAAAGAAAAGAGGGAATTTTGTAATGTGCTCATGTATCAGTGCTACCACTAAGAATAATTAAAAGGGAAATTTTACTTTCGGAAAGGGACTTTTTATTTTGAAAAGTTACCACTGTTAGCGCCAGTCTTCCCGGGGTTAATTCAAACTGTTTTCCCCGCTAATTACAATTTGTTCCTGCATCTGTTTCCGCGTGACATCATTAAGTCACGTCATCCGTATCCCCTCTTCCTTTTGAATATCCGGCTTCTTCCTTAACACACTCTTGTTTTAGCTGCCGTGATGTATGGTTGCGCTCTTGTCTCTTGCGCTTAGCGTGTGGCGTGGGTTGGTGATGCCCTGCCAATCTCTTCGTTTACAATCAGTTCGTTTCGTTTCTCGTTGGTTTTCTACAAACCTAAACTGTTCGTTATTCTATGCTTAATGTGAACTGTATGCAATTGCTCATGTGTTTTTTATTGTAAACTGTCGTAGTGTGTTCATTGCAATGTTACCAGTGTGCTTCCACGTGCTTATCTACAAGTTTCAAGTTGTTAATGGATTCCAGGTAAGAACGTTTTTCCATTATTACGGTTAGTTATTCAATAGTGTGTCTCCCTATGTTTTTTCCCTACCAATTATGTCCGTTACCTTTCGTTATTTTATTCCTCCTGTTACTAATTCATTTTGTTTATTCTTTAAATCGTTTTTGCTGTGGTCGGCAGCCGCTTAAAACTGACCTGGTCCTCCGAATTAAGTCAATTAATCGTTTATTAAGTTCTATAAAATTATTCAGTTTAAATTCGTTTCATTGTCTTTTATCCAGCGTCTTACAAGCGCTAACAACCACTATTCAGAGATTTACTATCATGCTATTTCAAATGGATTGTATAATATGGTTGAACTATTAAGAACAGAATCGGTAGAGGTGCAAAATAAACTAATCAGAGTTATCTCCTTTGAGAGTAATGAATTCCACCATACAGCCAGATGCTGTTGCGAATGAAGTGAACGTGCCATTTGCAGGGTGGAAAGTAAAGTCCAGCCTCTCTTAGTTTGCTCCTAATGTAAACAAATAATGACGTCACTGAGCACGCGCATTATAACAAAATGTGTACACGCTGATTATAAAGTAACAAAAAAATACTTTCAAAAGTATTTAAATACAAAATAATTTTAAAAGTATTTTTCTAAATGAAATTGTTAGGCGTACATCATATCATGACTTATATTTTAAGTAAGTTATTTTAAAACATAGTTAACTTAATAGGATTACGACATCCATAAAGTGGTGCATCCTGTAGTAGCTGGCTTTGGTTTGTTGACAGTAGGAGCAAACTAAGGACGGCTCAACTGTAGGTGCTTTTCCGAGGGCCTGGTATGCTGATAAGCATACTCTTTCAACTCAGTGAGTAAGACAAAAGTAAACCACCTCGCTCCTCGGTTTTACGAAGCAAAACTTCAAGAGGTTCAAGCCAGCCTTTTGGATGTTGTTCTAAACCACAAGGATCACTTGATTATTATTGTACAAATGTACTACACAAATTCCCCCACCCCTTTTTTGAAGTTAAGGTTTTACGTCGTTTTGATTTAATGTCGGTATCCGAACAGACTTCAGCACGGTAAATTGAGTACTTATGTGTATGGTATTCAGATGAGTGGAAGTCCCCTAGCCGTGGGAGTGAGATAATGCATAACGCTCTCACTCGCACAACCCATACGCACCATACCAATAACATTGTCTTTAATTTTACTCATTGGTATGAGCAAGCATTTATGCATGCAGTAAACTTAACAAGCAAGATAACGACTGTAGTATGTTTTCAGATTTGGATTTTAACAGTGAAGACCTTTCGGCGCATGCGTAGTTATGCCACATATCTCCCTCTCACTTGCTCAGCTATGGGACATCAAATCATCTGATATCTGTACATTGCAATCTGTTCAATTGAGAACAATAAGCAACCCAATCACCCAATCAGATGACGATGATGTGTGCTCTCGTAGAAAATTTTTTTTTTTTTTTAAATTGAGGCCTTAATATGCATTTTAGGACAAAAGAGTATATAATCAGAGTTGTAGAACATTTAAAACCTACAACTTTTACTTGTTTTTTTTATTTTTATAACGCTTAGTTTGGTGGTAAATTAGTGATTTGTTGCTTTTTCATCAAAATCTGTAATAAAATGGATTTTTTAATATTTCGGTCTTAGTATGCAATTTTTTTTAAAATTTTAATCCTAATATGTGTACGTTGCAATCTGTTCAATTGAGAACAATAAGCAGCCCCATGACACATTGAGATGAGGTTGATGTGTATGACTTGTAAATGAGGTGTAGTCTTGTACAGACTCAGGTCGACCATTCCTGAGAGAGTATTGTTAATTGAACCCCAACCATCAAAGTACACCGGTAACCACTGTCTAGCATTCAAATCCATATAAAAGTAACTACCTTTACAAGGATTTGAACCAGAAACCTTCGTCTCCGAAAATCAGCTGTTAAACAGCTTATTTTGGCGACGACTTTACCTCTAGACCAACCCAGTGGGTCTAGTATGCAATTACGACAAAAGTGTACATAACCAAATTTATAGAAAATTAAAAGATCTGTAACGTTTATTCTAAGAATTTTTCTCTCCAGTGCCTAGTTTAGGATTAAAGAGTGATTTTCGGTATTATTAAACCAAACTAAGGTTGGTTTTCATTTTGCATCATAAACTCACGATTAAATTATTAGGTTATGTTTTTTGTTTATTTCTAATGTTAGGTTATATTGTTCATTATTTGCATTGATAAGAGAAAGTTGTGTGAGTGTTTCACACCAGATTTTTAAAGTATTTTCAATAAAGGGCATTAGGTAAACAATATTCATGTACAAAAAGTTTAAATAAATAAAAATTAGCAGGTTTTTCTCCCTTTTTAATTTTTTTAGGTTAAAATAAAAAAGTTACGCGGCTCTGTAACAGAATAAACCTTTGTAAAGTTTTAATCCCACCGGGTTGGTCTAGAAGTAAAGTCGTCGCCAAAATCAGCTGTTTAACAGCTGATTTTCGGAGACGAAGGTTCCTGGTTCAAATCCTAGTAAAGGTAGTTACTTTTATACGGATTCGAATACTAGAGAGTGGTTGCCGGTGTACTTTGATGGTTGGGGTTCAATTAACCATACTTTTTTTTTGCGCCCTAGAGACTCCAGGAGGAGTATAGGACATGCGTCAGATATAACACCTGAAATACATAAAACAAACACAATGTATCACTACTATCAAGAAAGAAATTCTTGTATGCTATAAAAAGTTTCACCGATCAAGTAATTTTTCAGATTTTTTTTAAAGGAATTCAAATCCTCACAAAACTTTAAAACTTGGGGTAATTTATTCATGAATTTTCTCCCTGCATAAGTAGGTTTTTGTTCAAACAATTTTGTGGAGTGATTAGCCACATAATAATCATTCCTGTTTCTCTTGTTATGATTGTGAACATTGAAATTCTGCATAAAATTATTTTGCCTAACATACATAATCACCTCAAAAATGTAGAGGGAGGGAACTGTAAGCAATTTAAGCTCCTTAAATAGTGTACTCTCTTAGTCTGTAGAAGACTACACAGTCTCATTTACACGTCATAAATATCATCCTCATCTCATTGGGTCATTGGGTTGCTTATTATTCTAAATTGAATAGATTGCAACGTACACAAATTAGGAATAAAAAAAATCTGTAATAGAACCATTGACTCTTTTCGGCGCGTAGTTGCAAATACAGTAGTTTGGTTAAAATCCGCTAGATGTCACCGCTAGAAGTCCTGGTGGTGCCTTCACTGGTCAAACGCCCAACTTCTTACACAGTAGTTTACGTATCGTTAAACGAAGTATTAATTACAGTAAAACCTCAATAATTCGGAATTCGCGATATTTCGGACTACTCCAAGAAGAGCAGCTTTTTTAATTTTTTTTGAAGTTTTTTTGTTAAAAATTAATAAAGTGCTACTTCAAAAAATAATAGCTTTTAACTGTCTAATAGAAATTGTTTCATCCTGTAATACATTGTTGGTTACTCAGTGAAGAAAACGTTCCACAATTTAAGCTAGTGAAGTGAGAAACCACATAGACGAACTTATTGAATTTGCAGACTTCAATCCAGAATTCAATGACTATTATCTTGTCCTAAGAGAGATGCGCCAATAAGTTATAAGAAATCAGTGTAGCAAAGAATCACAGAAAAAAATTACAAGTTTTTTTTCTAAGCAACCTCAAATGATCCCTGAGGATATTTGTCAACCCTCTACTTCAACAAGTGCCAAATAATCAGTACGTAAGTACAGTGTTTTAATTAAATATCATTTTACACTGGACATTTATTATTTAAAAATATTTTTATTGCCGTAAATATTTTTATTTCTATACTTTTAACTTTGTTGTTTTTCGATATACTGTACTGTAAATTCATTAAACATCGATATTTCAGACAAGTAACGTTTATTTTTACTTTCTCTTGCCTATATGAATATATAGGAAGGAAAATATTGTTTTCATGTCGATTTTTCGAAATCGAGTTTTCACCGGATCTATACGTTTCCAGACCCCCTGAACCCAAAAAACATGTTTTCAGCGATTGGTCTGTGTGTGTGTGTGAGGGTGTGTGTGTGTGTGTGCGTGTGTGCGCGCGCGCGCGCGCGTGCGTGTGTGTGTGTTAACAGAATATCTCAAGAACGGAGCATTGTACGAACTTGAAACTTGAAACTTAAGTTACATACCACTACCGGACCCGCCACGAACATTTTCATCAAAATCGGCCAAACGGAAGTAGTAGTTTATTCGTGTCATTTTTCACTTTTTTGCGATTTTCTCAAAAACTGGTCCTACGATTTTTTAAAAAATCGCCTGGTTTACTAAATTTTTTATGCTCTACAAGGTAGGGTAGGCGCCATGTTTGCTGAAATTCTGCGTAAGGCTGTTTTTACGTAAAAATATTTTCTTTTTATGATTGCGGCTTTAATATGCATTTTAGCGCAAAATGTTATATAATAAAAGTTGTAGAAAATGTAAAATTCTACAACTTTTATTTCAAACATTTTTTTGTATAACGCTTAGTTTAGCGGTAATTGGTGATTTTCTGTTTTTTTCTCACGAACCTGTGAAAAATTTATTTTTTTAAGATTTCGGCCTTAGAATGCATTTTACGACAAAAGTGTATATAATAAAATTTATAGAAAATTAAGAGATCTACAACTTTTATTTAAAGCATTTTTTGTACAGTGCCTAGTTTAGCGTGAATGAGCGATTTTCCGTATTTTTAAGCTAAACTGAGGTTGATTTTCATTTTGCGTCTTTCACTCATGATTAAAATAAGGTTATGTTTATTGAGGTTAGTTTTGTTGTTTATTTCTAATGTTAGGATTATTGTTAATTATTTGCACTGGCAAGAGAAAGTTGTGTGAGTGTTTCACACCAGATTTTTTAATTTTAATTTCCTAAATTATTCAATTTTTAGATGTAAACAAATATTCGTGATAATTCGGACTTTCAATAATTCGGACTTCACTCCCCCCCCCCCCAATTAGTCCAAATTAGTGAGGTTTTACTGTACTACGAATATTCCCAAACGTTTGACCAATTTTCATTACATGGTGGCAACAAAATTGAACTCATTTCATATTTAAAATAATACGTCATTTTCTTACGATAAGTGTATATGAATATTTCATGTAGGCCTAGCTTCTTAATTCATCAAGGTGAAATTTGCTTTAGAAATCCTTTTATTGTTACTTTCTCTTGTCCTGTATGAATATATAGCAAGAAAGTATTGTTTTCATGTCGATTTTTCCAAATCAAGTTTTCACCGAATGTACACGTTTTCAGACCTTCTCAACCCAACAAAACATCTTTTAGCGATTGGCCTGTGTGTGTGTGTGTGTGTGTGTGTGTGTGTGTGTGTGTGTGTGTGCGTGCGTGCGTGCGTGCGTGCGTGCGTGCGTGCGTGTGTGTGTGTATGTGTGTGAACAAAATATCTCAAGAACGAAACAAATTACGAAGTTGAAACTTAGAACTTAAGTTAGGTAGGCCTACCACTAGAGAACGCGACACGAACATTTTCATCTAAATCGGTTAACCGGCAGTAGTCGTTTATTCGTGTAATTTTTCACTTTTTTGTAATTTTTTTTTGTAATTTTTTAAACGGGCTCCTACGATTTAAAAAAAGCCTCATTTACAATATTTTTTATGCTCTACATGATAGGGGTAGGCGCCATGTCTACTTTATTTATCATTTACAATAAATAGGCTATGTATACAAATAATTAGGCAGTTTTTGAAAATGAAAAAATCTACAAATTTTATTTCAAACATTTCTTTGTACAACGCTTAATTTAGCGGTAATTAGTGATTTTGTGTTTTTCGAATTTCAGCTGTCATGTCGCTGAAGAATTGAATACTGTCATAGAGCACAAATTGTGGTAGCTGCTTTTAAGAAAATCGCAAATATGTGAAAAATTGCTCAATCTGTTAGTTGTAGGGCTAAAATAAATAGTTGTGTTTCTTATTACATGGTCAGCCAATTAAATGAGTGAATCATTTAAGAACAGAAGAGGTACAGGTGTACTGTGACATAATCATTGTTATCTCCTCTGAAAGTAATGAATTTCATAATACAGTTGGATTGTGTGGTGAATGAAGTGAAAGTGTCATTTGTAAGGTGGAAAGTTGATGATTTTCAGTGGGCCTGGCATGCTGATAAGCATACTCTTTCAACTCAGTAAGGAATTCAATAGTAAACCACGTGACTGCTCGTTTTACTTAGTAAAACCTCTAGAGGTTCAAACCAGCCTACAGGGTGATCACCTAAACAACACATCGGCCTATTGGTTTAGAAATTTGCTTTAATGATGTAACCAACTCCGTGATATTTGCAACCCCAGTTTTAATGAGATATGACTCAGCCGATTGCTAGTTTAACAGAAAATGACTCAGCCAATTTAGAAGCGATTTATTACTTTCTGTTGCCTATATGAATATAAAGGAAGGAAAGGATTGTTTTCATGTCTATTTCAATAAAATACACTCTTCACCCGAATATACACAAAACAGACCCGCTCAACACACATAATAACATGTTTTTACCGATTGGTGTGTGTGTGTGTCTGTGTGCGCGCGCGCGCGCGTGTGTGTACAAAATATCTCAAGAATGAAACATCGTACGAACTTGAAACTTGAAACCAGCCTGCAGGCTCATCACCTAAACAACAACACAACTTGCGGTTGACCGATTTTGTTGAAAAAACAGAAAATCATAAATTTCTGCTAAACTAAGCGTTGTACTGCAATAAAACGTTTGAAATAAAAGTTCTACAACTTTGATTATATGGGCCTACACTTTTGTTTTAAAATCAATATTATGGCCTCAGTCTTAAAAAAACACTTTTTTTTTCTACGACACAGTTTTCACAGTCTCCCCAAGAATTTCAGCAGACATGGCGTCTATCGTGTCTTGTAGAGCATAAAAAATGAAATAGATGAGGCGATTTTTAAAACAATCATAGTAACCTAGCCGTTTTTGAGAAAATCGTAAACAAGTGAAACATTACTTTCGGTTGACCGATGTTAATAAAAAATGTTTATATCGGGTCCTCTAGTGGTACTTAACTTAAGTTTCAAGCTTCAACTTCGTACGATGTTCTGTTCTTGAGATATTTTGCACACACTCACACACACGCGCGCGCGCACAGAGAGAGAGAGAGAGAGACAGACAGAGGGAGCGAGAGAGAGAGAGCAATCGCTAAAAACATGTTTTTTGGGTTCAGGGGGTCTGAAAACGTGTGTGCGCGCACACACACACACACACACGCACACAGACACACACACCAGTCGCTAAAAACATGTTTTTTTTGGGTTAAGGGAGTCCAAAAACGTGTCGGGTATAACCTGTGAAAACTCGATTTGGAAAAATTGCTATGAAAACAATACAATACTTTCCTTCCCTATAGGCTATATTCATACAGGGAAAGTGAAAATTAATATGAAAGACTCGTATAATGAGAAGTAGAATGTGCTCGGAGGAAACGAAGAGGATCTCTGATGCAGCAGTGAAAGGCTGGCAGGAGGGGAGGAGGGGGGAGGTTCATTCACAAACATAATAAAGGGCTTACAATAATCCAATTTTAGAAATAATAAATTAGGAAATACTTTTTCAACACCTTGTGCCACTTGCCTTTGTAGACATTGAGTAATAGAAGTCAGTTGAGAAGAATTTGTGGCGTGCCGTTCAATGAATGCGTCATCCTTTTATGGGAGAAAACAAACGATCTGTTCTTATTCACATCGGAAACCGAAGTTTACAAACCATAAGGGTTTCTCTTTAGATCTTTTATAACTTACTACAGAAAATAGAATACAAGACAAATTGGAAATTGTTCTTTTCCCGATTGATCATAAGCAATGTGAATGTCGTGCCAAAATGATAAATCCACTGCCGGCATAATCATATTTTCTATCTACTCCGCAATCAATTTAAAAATACCTAATAATAACAATAATAATAATAATAATAATAATAATAATAATTTATAATAAATGAGTCCATAATATCCACTGAGCAGTAACTGTTGCCTGTACAAGATTTATTATAATTTTTTTACTTTCTCTTGCCTATATGAATATATAGGAAGGAAAGTACTGTTTTCATGCCGATTTTTCGATATCGACTTTTCACCGGATCTACACGTTTTCAGACCCCCTCAACCCAAAAAACATGTTTTTAGCGATTGGTCTGTGCTTGTGTGTGTGTGTGATTGTGTACAAAATATCTCAAGAACGGAACATCGTTCGAACTTGAAACTTAAGTTACATACCACTACCGGACCCGACACGAACATTTTCATTAAAATCGGTCAACCGGAAGTAGTAGTTGTTCGTGTAACTTTTCACTTTTTTGCGATTTTCTCAAAAACTAGTCCTACGATTTTTTTAAAAATCGCGTTATTTACTTAGTTTTTTATTCTCTAAAAGATAGGGTAGGCGTCATGTTTGCTGAAATTCTTGATGAGGCTGTTTTCACGTAAAAAAATACTTTTCTTTGGATTACGGCTTTAATATGCATTTTAGCGCAAAAATTTATATAACAAAAGTTGTAGAGAATTAGAAATTCTACAACTTTTATATCAAACATTTTTTTGTATAACGCTTAGTTTAGCAGTAACTAGCAATTTTCTATTTTTTCTCACGAAAACGAGTGAAAAATCTATTTTTTAAAGATTTCGGCCTTACGACATTTTACGACAAAAGTGTATATAATCAAATTTATAGGAAATTAAAAGATCTAAAAATTTTATTTATAGCATTTTTCTCTACAGAGCCTAGTTTAGCATGAAAGAGTGATTTTCCGTATTGTTAAGTCAAACTGGGGTTGATTTTCATTTTGCGTCTTTTACTCATGATTAAAATAGGTTATATTTCTAGAGGTTAGTTGTTTGTTTATTTGTAATGTTTTATTACTAATGTTAGGTTTATTGTTAATTATTTGCATTGGCAAGAGAAAGTTGTGTGAGTGTTTCACACCAGATTTTTAATTAATGCGCATGCTCAGTTGTATTGGTGGTTGCCTACTTAGGAGTACTCTTAGTGGCGTAGACAGACTCTACTTTATATTCGATTGTCAATACGACAATAATTCTGTGAATCATATAACAATTAAAATAAATCGCTTCTAAATTGGCTGAGTCATTTTCTATTAAACTAGCAATCGGCTGAGTCAGATCTCATTAAGAATGGGGTTGCAAATATCACGGAGTTGGTTCCATAATTAAAGCAAATTTCTAAACCAATATGCCAATGTGTTGTTTAGGTGCTCACCCTGTAGGCTGGTTTGAACCTCTAGAGGCTTTACTAAGTAAAACGAGCCGTCACGTGGTTTACCATTGCCACAACTCACTGAGTTGAAAGAGTATGCTTATCAGCATGCCAGGCCCACTAAAAATCATCTACTTTTCACCCTTTAAATGATACCTTCACTTCATTCACCACAGGGTCCAACTGTATTATGAAATTCATTATACTTTTAGAGGAGATTACTCTGATTAGTGTCTTTTAACCCCCTCTCTTCAGTGTCCCCTTTTCTTCTTCTTCTTCTTCTTCTTCTTCTCTTTAGAGTCTTTTAACCTCTTCTGTTCTCAAATGAACCAGTTATTTAATTGGCTGACCATGTGATAAGAAACACAACTATTTTTCTAGCCATGCAACTAACAGATTGAGTGTAAATATGACAATAACAAGATTAAATGTCTAGTCCTGTAAGAAATGAAAAGTTCGCCGTCAGTGAAATACAAACGGGTTCAATGACTGAAGACGAAACACCCATTCCTTTTACGCACAATGTTAGCTCTGCAGTATGGACTCTCACGTCACTTAAAACGGATTTAATTGTTACATTTCCAAACTTGAGATTAACTCTGTGACAAAATCCATTGCTCGGTAATACATTGAGCGGCTACTGTAAGTTACGTGAAATAGCCTATTCTATTAAACACTTGAACTTGATGCGTTTCTGGCCGCCTCGTGACGATATGAAGATAAAGGAAATCATAAAAAGATCTACAACTTTTATTTCAAGCATCTCTTTGCACTAAAACGGCAGTATAAAATTATGACAAAATAGTCGTTCTTCATAACATGATAATTTTTCTGTGTAAACCTGATGAAACTTTAATTTATTCATTAAAAAGAAATTTTTTTTTGACGTAATTTAATGTTTTTCTGGTAGATATAGGCCTAAACTATTGAAAAACATGTGTGTTGTTTAGGTCAACAGCCGAAAGGCTGGTTTGAACCTCTAGAGGTTTTACTAAGTAAAACGAGGAGTGAGGTGGTTTACCATTGCCTTCCTCAATGAGTGGAAAAGTAGGCTTATCAGCTTGCCGGGCCCTCTGAAAAGCACATATTTTCCACTCTGTAAATGACAACTTCACTTCATTCACCACAGGGACTGGCTGTATAGTGAAATTCATTACTTTCAGAGAAGATAACTCTGACTAGTGTCTTTTACACCTCTACCTCTTCTGTTTTTAAACTATTCAGTCATTTAATTGGCTGACCAAGTGATAAGAAACAGAACTATTTATTTTAGCCCTGCAACGAACAGATTGAGTGTAAATAATTTGACACTCCACCTATCTGTTATGGGCAGTTGAAAAACATAAAAAACCATAAATCAAAATTTTGAGTTATTTTTTTTTGTTTGGTTTAACGTCCGACTGTTGTTCAATAATTACAGCTAATGCAGACGGTGAAGGATTTTTTTTTTTAATTCCTACTTATTGTGTGTACGTTGCAATCTGTTCAATTGAGAACAATAAGCAACCCCATCACCCAATCAGATGAGGATGATATGTAAGACGTGTAAATGAGGTGTAGTCTTGTACAGACCCAGGCCGACCATTCCTGAGAGAGTATGGTTAATTAAACCCCAACCATCAAAGTACACCGGTAACCACAGTCTAGTATTCAAATCCGTATAAAAGTAACTAACTTTACTAGGATTTGAACCAGAAACCATCGTCTCCGAAAATCAGCAGTGTAACAGCTGATTTTGGCGACAACGTTACCTCTAGACCAACCCGGTGGATCGGTGAAGGATGAAATGATTTTTTGTAACGTATGAAAATATGGTGTGCCTGAATGGGATTCAAACCCAAGACCGCATGATGAGAGGCGAGCACGTTACCAACTACGCCAATGCGGCCGACAGATTTTGAGTTAAAAGCATCGTGGATTCTCCCCTTAACTCTGTGACAAAATCCATTGCTCGGCTACTGTACGTGAAATATTCTTTTAATCACTTGAACTTGATGCGTTTCTGGCCGCCTCGTGACGAGTTGAAGATAAAGGCAATTGTACAATGGGTGATTGGTAAACAGAACACACACCGTATCTAGTAACTGCATCTTAAATATTGTAATAAAAGGTAGCAGCAGTAATAGAATGTGGATAATAAAATATTTGTACGTGATTATAATTAATATGCAAGTCACCGGTCGCCGGAGTGAGTCAAGTAAGTATTGCAACGGTCGTTTGTGTAAATGTTTACGACTTGGAGGAGTCGACGCTGCAATGGCCACTTAAATTTCTTACCAACGCCCCAACTGCATTCACATATAGGCCTAGTTCATTAGATAAGCGTATACAACAGCCTAGTTAGCCTAAATGCCTATCCAGACAAACCTTCCTCTATTTCCATACATAAACGTTTCATTATATTGAATCGCTCATTACATATTTTTACTTTCTCTTCCCTATATGAATACTATATAGGAAGGAAAGTATTGTTTTCATGTCGATTTTAAGAAATCGAGTTTTCATCGGATATACACGTTTTCAGACCACCTCAACCCAAAAAACATGTTTTTAGCGATTGGTCTGTGTGTGTGTGTGTGTGTGTGTGTGTGTGTGTGTGTGTGTGTGTGTGTGTGTGTGTGTGCGCGTGCGTGCGTGCGCGCGCGTGCGCGTGAGTGCGTGTGTGTGTATGTGTGTGTGTGTGTGTGTGTGCGCGCGCGCGTGTGTGTGTATGTGTGTGTGTGTGTGTGTGTGTGTGTGTGTGTGTGAGTGTGCGTGCGTGCGTGCGTGCGTGTGTGTGTGTGTGTGTGTGTGTGTGTGTGTGTGTGTGTGTGTGTGTGTGTGTGTGTGTGTGTGTGTGTGTGTGTGTGTGTGTGTGTGTGTGTGTGTGTGTGTGTGTGTGTGTGTGTGTGTGTGTGTGTGTGTGAAGAAAATTCTCAAGAACAGCACATCGTACGAAGTTAAAACTTTAAACTTAAGTTAGGTACTAATAGAGCGCCCGACACGAATATTTTCATCAAAATCAGTCGACCGGAAGTAGTAGTTTATTCGTGTAACTTTTCACTTTTTTGCGATTTTCTCAAAAGCGGCCTCTACGATTTTTTTAAAAATTGCCTCATTTACTACATTTTTTATGCTTTACAAGATAGGGTAGGCGGCATGTTTGCTAAAATTCTTGGTGAGGCTGTTTTCACGTAAAAAATTGTTTTTTTTTAAGATTACGGCTTTAATACGCGTTTTAGCGCAAAAATGTATAAGTTATAATAAAAGTTGTAGAAAATTTAAAATCCTACAGCTTTTATTTCAATGCTTTTTATGTATAACTTAGGTTAGCGGTAATTAGCGATTTTCTGTTTTTTCTCACGAAAACGGGTGAAAAATTAATTAATTTTTTTAAGATTTCGGCCTTAGTATGCATTTTACAACAAAAGTGTATATAATAAAAAGATCTACAACTTATATTTAAAGCATTTTTGACTACAGAGCCTAGTTTAGCGTGAAAGAGTGATTTTTCGTATTTTTAAGCGAAACTGACGTAGATTTTCATTTTGCGTCTTTCACTCATGATTAAAATAAGGTTATGTTTTTTGAGTTTAGTTTTTTATGTTTTCATAATTAAAATTAGGCAATGCCTAATTTTGCCTAAAATTGGGCAACGCAAACGTAAAGAGAAAATGCATCACCCTTGCAAAATAGTAGGCTAGTGTGTTTTACACGTGTAGGCGAAGGCTACCTTTTCTATTGTTAAATGGGTCAGTCATATAATTGGGTGACCATCTGATAAGAGAGACAACTAGCAGATCGAGTGCAAATAATTTACACACCCCACCTGCTTGTTATTGGAAAACTGCAAATAATTACAACAAAAAGTGTTTCACATTCTTTAAAAATCTGGTGTGAAACACTCACACAACTTTCTCTTGCCAATGCAAATAATTAATAATATAACCTAATATTAGTAATAAAACATTAGAAATAAACAAAAAACTAACCTCAATAAACACAATCATATTTCAATCATAGACTATAATTATGAAAGACGCAAAGTTAAAATCAACCTCAGTTTGGCTTAAAAATTTGGAAAATCGCTCCTTCACGCTAAACTAGGCTCTGTAAAAAACAATTCTTTAAAAGTTGTAGATCTTTCAATTTACTATAAATTTCATTAATACACTTTTGGCTTAAAATGCGTATTAAGGTCGAAATCTTAAAAAAATCAATTTTTTTCACGTTTTTGTGACAAAAAAACAAAAAATTGCTAATTACTGCTAAACTAAGCGTTATACAAAAAAATGTTTCAAATAAAAATATTAGAATTTTAAATTCTGTACAACTTTACTTACATACATTTTTGCGGTAAAATGCATAATAAGCCGCAATCTTAAAAAAACAATTTTTTTATGTGAAAACAGCCTCACCAAGAATTTCAGCAAACATAACGCAAACCTTATCTTTAAGAGCATCAAAAATTAAGTAAATGGGGCGATTTAAAAAAAAGTCGTAGGACCAGTTTTAGAGAAAATCGCAAAAAAGTGAAAAATTACACGAATAAACTACTACTTCCGGTTGACCGATTTTGATGAAAATGTTCGTTTCGGGTCCGGTAGTGGTATGTAACTTAAGTTTCAAGTTTCAAGTTCGTACGATGTTTCGTTCTTGAGATATTTTGTATATACACACACAGACCAATCGGTAAAAAGCAGTTGTTGTGTGGGTTGAGGGGGTCTGTTTATGTGTATATTCGGGTGAAGAGTATATTTTTGTTAAAATCGAGATGAAAACAATACTTTCCTTCCTATATATGAATATAGGCAAGAAAAAGTAAAAACAGTAAAAAGCCTCTAAACTAAAAGTTGAAGGCAAACATTAACATAGAAGTTGTAAATTAATACTTAAGTAAAGAGAAATTGTATCTTTGGATACAATTTTTTACAATTTTATTTACAATTTTTTTACAATTGCATCTAAAGATACAATTCTGTTTACTTAAGTATTAATACGTGCTTGCCTCTCATCATGCGGTCTTGGGTTCAAATCCCATTCAGGCACGGCATATTTTCATACGTTACAAAAAATCATTACATCCTTCACCGTCTGCATTAGCAGTAATTGCGGAACAGTCGGACGTTAAACCAAAAAAAAAGTATTGAAAAATGTATTTAGGTAGGATGCGTGCGAAGCCGAAGCGACATCTACTATTCTATTACATAAGATGATGGTTTATTCGCGCGCGAAGCGAAACGCTTGCTAAAAGTGCCAGTTATAAATTCATTTGATCACGAATATGTATCATGCAAACAAGATTTTCGATCATTCGTTTTAATTTTTATGTTTTTTCTGTAATAAAATAATTGCTCAATTTAATCGGTATTAATATTTAAGCGCACCATGAGTCCATGAGTATGTTATAAAATATTTTCTTCTTTATTAAGTAATAAGCTTTAAAAATTTTATTATTTTTTAGCATTAACTTTTTATAACATGCACACATGATGTTCGGATAACATGATACTGTTCAAACATGAAGTAAATATATTTTTATACATTTTTACTTTCACCCTCTGTATCGCAATCGCACAGCGTGAAAATTCATTTCATATCATCTGAAATTATTACAACATAATCGGGTCTACCTATTGCACCACCCGATCATCTCATAACCGATCTGCTGGTACAATTTAAAAAAAAACTGGTGTGAAATACTCACACACTTTTTCTTGCCAATGCAAATAATGAACATCATGTCACCGAATGGCGACATAAAGTGGCAAATCTTATTTGTTTGGTGGCCCTGAAAAGGGCCGTTTAAGCGGCGGTCGTAGTCGTCGTGGCGGTCGGAGGCTGAGCGACACGGCGTGTCGTCGTCCAGCAGAGACGTCATCTTCTTCCCTCGCAGTAGTGCGTCGATGGCTGCTTCTTTGGGTCCGGTGGGCGTAAGGCTCGGTCGAAGGACCGCTGTGGGTGATGACGGTCCGGTCGACGGCTTACCGTGACGGGTCAGCGAGCGGAAGCATCATCTTCTCTTTTGCGGGGTCGTCGATTAGTCTTCGCTGTAGTCCTGTGGCCGTTTGCCGTGGTGGACGTCTCGTTAATGCTGTAGACTGGTGGAAGTGAATCCCTCGGTGTCTGGATCGGAATTGAATCGCTCGGCTCAGTGTAGCACTCTTTATATAGTTGCCGAGAGCGCTCTGGTAGAAGGCGGTTACTGGCTCCACCTTGATGACAAAGGGCTCTGTTGGTGCGCAGCCGAAAGGTATGTAGGTACTCCGCCAAAGGTCCTACCGCGCCGACAAACGTCGCAACACAGTAAATGATTAATTAGAAGGGGTGGCGGTGACAAATATAACCTCAAATTAGAAATAAACAAAAAACTAACCTCAAAAAACTTAACCTATTCTCATAAGTGAATAATGAAAAATGAAAACCAATCAGTTTGGCTTAAAAATAAGAAAAATCACTCTTTCACGCTAAACTAGGCTCTGTAGAGAAAAATGCTTTAAATAAAATATGTAGATCTTTTAATTTTCTATAAATTTGATTAAAAAAACTTTTGTCGTAAAATGCATACTAAGGCCGAGATCTTAAAAAAATTGATTTTTCACACGTTTTCGTGAGGGAAAACTGAAAATCACCAATTACCGCTAAACTAAACGTTATACAAAGAAATTGTTAATGTAAAGTTATAGGTTTTAAAATTATCTACAACTTAAATCATACAATTTTGCTGTAAATCGCATATTAAGGCCGCAATATTAAAAAAAAACATTTTTCTACGAGAGCACAGCCTCCCCAAAAATTTCAGCAGACTTGGCATTTACTCTACCTTGTAGAGCATAAAAAATGTAGTAAATGACGCGATTTTAAAAAAAAAATTATAAGTCGTTTTTGAGAAAATCGCAAAAAAGTAAAAAATGACACGAATAAACTACTACTTTCGGTTGACCGATTTTGATTAAAATGTTTGTGACAGGTCCTTTAGTAGCACCTGACTTGAATTTCAAGGTTTAGCTTCGTACGATATTCCGTCCTTGAGATATTTTGTTCATACACGGGCGCACACGCACAGACTTACCTGTAAAAACATTTTTTTGGGCTCAGGGGGTCTGAAAACGAGTAGGCCTATATTCGGTGAAAAGCCGATTTCGAAAAATCGACATGAAAACAATAGGCTACTTTCCTTCCTTATTTTCACTTTCTCTTGTCTATATGAATATATAGGAAGGAAAGTATTGTTTTCATGTCGATTTTAAGAATTTGAGTTTTCACCGGATCTATACGTTTTCTTCAGACCCTCTGAATCCAAAAAAACATGTTTTTAGCGATTGGTCTGAGTGTGTGTGTGTGTGTGTATGTGTGTGCGCGCGCGCGCGTGTGTGTGTGTACAGAAGATCTCAAGAACGGAACATCGTACGAACTTGAAACTTGAACCTTAAGTTACATACCACTACCGGACCCGCACGAACATTTTCATCAATATCGGTCAACCGGAAGTAGTAGTTTATTCGTGTAATTTTTCACTTTTTTGCGATTTTTTCAAAAACTGGTTCTACGATTTCTATTAAAATCGCCTTATTTACTTAATTTTTTATGTTCTACAAGATAGGGTAGGCGTCATGTTTGCTGAAATTCTTGGAGAGGCTGTTTTGACGTAAAAACATGGTTTCTTCAAGATGGCGGCTTTAATATGCATTTTAGAGCAGAAATTTATATAACAAAAGTTGTAGAGAATTATAAATTCTACAACTTTTATATCAAACATTTTTTTGTATAACGCTTAGTTTAGCGGTAATTAGAAATTTTCTATTTTTCTCACGAAAACGTGTGAAAAATCGATTTTTTTAAGATTTCGGCCTTAGTATGCATTTTACGACAAAAGTGTATATAATAAAATTTATAGGAAATTAAAAGATATACAACTTTTATTTAAAGAATTTTTCTCTACAGAGCCTAGTTTAGCGTGAAAGAGTGATTTTCCGTATTTTTAAGCGTAACTGAGGTAGATATTCATTTTGCGATATTCACTCATGATTAAAATTAGGTTATGTTAATAATTGGGTTAGTTTTTTTGTTTATTTCTAATGTTTTATTACTAATGTTAGGTTTATTGTTAATTATATAACGTGGCAAGAGAAAGTTGTGTGAGTGTTTTACACCAGATTTTTTTATAAACGGGAAGAGAAAATGAAAATTGCTTTGATACCAATGCTAATTTGTCGGTACGAGATACAGTTAATTTAGTATTTTGTATTTGTGGTTCGGTGACAAAAGTTGTGCAGAGGTAAGCCTATTATTCCAACAGGCTAGTTGGATGTAAAAGGCAGATGCCGATTGTTTCCGATCACAACTGCATTCGTATATTTAATAGGGTGAACGTAGGGAGGGTGGCGATGAAAGACAAGGGAGCCCAACATCAGATATCAGACCACTTAATAATACGATAATAATTGGTCTAGTTTGTACTCGAGTCAACAACTACAAACGATTTCAGTAAACAAACTTACAGATCTTTACCAATTAATCATTGTTCACTTGTGTAAAATGGGTACCGAATGGACGACAACTTTGATAATTCACCGACGCTGAAATGGTCGACTCCTTTTGATAAGTCATCGACGCTCAATTGAGTTATGACAGCCATGTAACAACGATTCGTAATAACACTACCCTATTTTTTGCTCGTCTACGTGCTACATGAAGAAGATAGATAGATAGATAGCGGGAGAGAGTGAGAGAGAGAGAGAGAGAGAGAGAGAGAGAGAGAGAGAGAGGAATAAACTATCAAGAAATCACTTTTAACATCGTAACCTACGATGAGTATAGTAGCCCTACATTTAAAAACATTTGTCCCTGCTAATATTACTGTCGATTTCTTTATTATAGATACCCGAGTTTAGTGCCTTGTTTCTTCAAAACCGCTTCCTCAAAGTACGATAATACTATCTTAGTCACCCAGTAGTTTCCAGGACGTGCACGCTCCAGCGTGTCTGTCTACATTCGGTTGGTATATTTGTCGGAATAAATAAAAAAAAAATGTGTACCATTCGGTATGCTACCCTTGTGTAGGCTTACATATTCAAACGGGTAGCATGCCGAATGGTCGACAATTTCTTTTGTTTTATTCCGACAAACATAGACCGACCGAATGGTACACATTTTTTTAAAATTTATTCCGACAAATATAGACGGTGATATGCCGTTTAACCTGCGACCGAATGGACTACTACACAAAAAAATCTGGTGTGAAACACTCCCACAACTTTCTCTTGCCAATGCAAATAATTAACAATATAACCTAACATTAGTAATAAAACATTAGGAATAAACAAAAAAACTAACCTCAATAAACCTAACCAAATTTTAATCATCAGTGAAAGACGCAAAATGAAAATCGACATCAGTTCGGCTTAAAAATACGAAAAATCACTCTTATAGGCTACATTAAACTAGGCTCAGTAAAACAAATGTTTTGAATAAAAGTTGTAAATCTTTCAATTTCCTATAAATCTGATTATAAAACACTTTTTTCGTTAAATGCATACTAAGGCCGAAATCTTTAAAAAATCAATTTTTCACACGTTTTCGTGAGAAAAAACACAAAATCGCTAATTAACGCTAAACTAAGCGTTATAAAAAAAATGTTTGAAATAAAATTTGTAGGATTTTCAATTCTCTACAATTTTTATTATGTAAATGTTTGCGCTGAAATGCATATTAAAGCCGTACGGTAATATTAAAAAAACAATTTCTTTACGTGAAAACAGCCTCACCGAGAATTTCAGCAAACATGGCGCCTACCCTATCTTGTAGAGCATAGAGAAATTAGTAAAACAGGCGCTTTTAAAAAAAAATCGTAGGACCGGTTTTTGAGAAAATCGCAAAAAAGTGAAAAATTACACGAATAAACTACTACTTCCGGTTGACCGATTTTGATGGAAATGCTCGTGTCGGGTCCGGTAGTGGTATGCAACTTAAGTTTTAAGTTTTAAGTTCGTACGATGTTCCGTTCTTGAGATATTCTGTTCACACACACACACACACACACACACACACAGACCAATCGCTAACAACATGTTTTTTGGGTTCAGGAGGTCTGAAAACGTGTATATTCGGGTGAAGAGTGTATTTCTTAAAATCGACATAAAAACAATACTTTCCTTCCTTTATATTCATATAGGCAAGAGAAAGTAAAAAAAAAAATACCTAGATCCCGAAACGGATCTTAGCAATAAGTGTCACAATATTATATTTGTTTCTATCGATGGAGGTTCGGAAAATCGACGCTGGTGTGTACAATAAAAATTAATTAGGGGACATTGTAAGTACAAACAAGAAAATGATGCGAATTTGTAAATAAATGCACGTGCTTGGAAAGCAAACAAGAGAGTCGGCGGAAAGGAGAGAGAGGAAAATTGGGTGGTGTTAAGGGCGTGTGGATACATTTTAGACCGCCTCCTTTTTCGGTTGCAATTGTATCCCTTGTACCACATTCTCACAACCCCTCCGCTACTTTTCAATTTTATTACTATCCCATATCAACCCTTCTAACGCTTCTAGTAGGCCTACACACTCTCTTTCCTATCTTAGTGAACTTTTGACCGCATCTTAATAAACAATATAAATGGTCAGCAAATCCCACACTAAACATCCTCCTTTAGATAAACAAAAATCTTATGTAAAACACTCACACAACTTTCTCTTGCCAATGCAAATAATTAACAATAATCCTAACATTAGTAAAAAAACATTAGAAATAAACAAAAAACTAACCTCAATAAACATAACCTAATTTTAATCATAAGTGAAAGGCACAAAAGGAAAATTAACCTCAGTTTGGCTTAAAAATACGGAAAATCGCTCTTTCACGCTAAACTAGGCACTATACAAAAAATGCTATAAATAAAAGTTGTAGATCTCTTAATTTCCTATAAATTTTATTATATACACTTTTGTCGTGAAATGCATTCTAAGGCCGAAATCTTTGAAAAAAATCAATTTTTCACACGTTTTCGTGAGAAAAAACAGAAAATCGCTAATTACCGCTAAACTAAGCGTTATACAAAAAAATGTTTGAAATAAAATATGTAGACGTTTAAATTTTCTACATTTTTTATTATATAGGCCTATATTTCTGCGGTAAATTTCATATTAAAGCCGCGATCTTGAAAAAAACAATGTTATTACGTGAAAAAAGCCTCACCAAGAATTTCAGCAAACATGGCGCCTATACTATCTTGTAGAGAATAAAAAATTGAGTAAACCAGGCGATTTAAAAAAAACGTAGGACCAGTTTTTGATAAAATCGCAAAAAAGTGAAAAATTATACGAATAAACTACTACTTCCGGTTGACCGATTTTGATGAAAATGTTCGTGTCGGGTCCGGTAGTGGTATGCAACTTAAGTTTTTAGTTTCAAGTTCGTACGATGTCCGTTCTTGAGATATTCTGTTCACACACAGACCAATCGCTAAAAACATGTTTTGTTGGGTTCAGGGGGTCCGAAAACGTGTAGATCCAGTGAAAACTCAATTTCGAATAATCGACATGAAAACAATACTTTCCTTCCTATATATTCATAAAGGCAAGAGAAAGTAAAAATCTGGTGTGAAACACTCACACAACTTTCTCTTGCCAATACAAATAATTAACAATAATCCTAACATTAGTAATAAAACATTAGAAATAAACAAAAAATTAACCTCAATAAACATAACCTAATTTTAATCATATAAGAAAGACGCAAAATGAAAATAAACCTCAGTTTCGCTTACAAATACGGATAATCGCTCTTTCACGCTAAACTAGGCTCTGTACAAAAAAAAATGCTTTAACTAAAAGTTGTAGATCTCTTAATTTCCTATAAATTTTATTATATACACTTTTGTCGTAAAATGCATTCTAAGGCCGAAATCTTGAAAAAACGTTTTTTCACACGTTTTCGTGAGAAAAAACAGAAAATCGCTAATTACCGCTAAACTAAGCGTTATGCAAAAAAATGTTCGAAATAGAAGTTGTAGACCTTTACATTTTCTACATTTTTTATTATATAAATTTCTGCGCTAAAATGCATATTAAAGCCGCAATGTTAAAAAAACTATTTTTTTACGTGAAAACAGCCTCACCAATAATTTCAGAAAACATGGCGCCTACCCTATCTTGTAGAGGAAAAAAATTAAGTAATTAAGGCGATTTTTAAAAAAATCGTAGGACTAGTTTTTGATAAAATCGCAAAAAAGTGAAAAATGACACGATTAAACTACTACTTCCGGTTGACCGATTTTGATAAAACTGTTTATGTCGGGTCCTCTAGTGGTACCTGACGTAAGTTTTAAGTTTCAACTTCAAACGATGTTCTGTTTTTGAGATATTTCGTTCACACACGCGCGCGCGCACGCACGCACTTACACACAAACTAATCGCTGAAAACATGTTTTGTTGGGATCAGGGGTCTGAAAACGTGTATTTCCAGTGAAAACTCGATTTCTTAAAATCGGTATGAAAACAATACTTTCCTTCCTTACATGTTCGAAAAAACAAGAGAAAGTAAAAATTAAAGAGGTTATATTACTAGCATCTAGTAGTCTAATTATATCTAGACAATTTTTAAAAGAAAAAAATACTTAGGCCTAATATAATTTTTTTGGCTTGTGGAAGTTATGAGTAGCCTATCTATTCGGATAAGTATTTTGATTTTTCACGATACCAAACGTAGGGGAGAGTGGGGTAAAACCGGGAAGTCGGGTGCAAACCGGGTACCCCCTCGAAACCCCTGTATGCACTATCGCGTGAATAACGGAAGAACTACGTTCCAATTTGACGAAGGAGCATCGACCATTACCCCTAAAAGTCAAAAGACGAGCTTGTTTTGTTACTGTGGAAAAAAATTAAGTTTTAGTAATTTTTGCTTACCATTTTTGAGGAAAACTAGTTTGGTGATACTGCGTTCATGTTTCTGCAAGAGTAAAGGTAGGCCTATGTAGCTCTCTTTGTACAACATTTAATTACCTTCATTTTCATTATAAATAATTATTGTCTTTAGCGTTTTGTACAGCCAGATGACGCCATGTTTTATGAAAGCTGTACGTGCGGGGCAAAACCAAGTAGTACCCGGTTTTGCCCCTCGATTCTTAAAACATAGAAAGTGTACTTTTACCTAATTACATTAACATAATTTCGTATTTTAAAACATTTTCAACGCTATTTTGGTACATTTTAGAGTTATTAAAGTATATTTATTATGTAAATGCAGAATTGTTTTAAGTAGCAAATATGCAGCTTGCTACTAAATATTCCGTATGGGCACTAACAGCTACAATTAAATAGTACTGCATATGTTTTAAATGGTTATTTTATGGTTTAATTCACCAATAATTTAATTTACCAGTTATTTAAGTTAAATCACTATAGCCTGTAATTTTCTTATTTTTAGAGCTCAGGACGCCTAGAGCCTACAAGCGAAAAACGGACCGTCAGTCATGGAGTAAAGAAGCCATGGAGCAAGCAATTGTTGAAGTAATGTCTGGTAGAATGGGTTACAAAAAGGCGTCAAAGGCGTTCAAAAAAGAGAAATTGAAAGAGAAAATGCGGGATGACTCCAGTGAAGAAGAGGATGAAAATACTGCCTTCATTTACTGCAATGAACTTTACTTGGACTCCAAGGGTGGTGAGGGATGGATCCAGTGCATCCAATATCGTTATTGGGCCCATGAATGCTGCTCTGAGGCCGAAAAGGATGATAACTATTTTACTTGAGACTTGTGCCAGATAGTTTCTCGCCAATAATGTTAATGGCAAATAGATTTTATAATTATACACCCAAAAACTAAATCAAAGACAATTAAATTTATTAAAAACTAATCAAGTTAGGTCTTTTTATACTTATTTTTATGTTTTATAGTAGAATTAGTTAGCTTGGGTAAATAAAATAAACATTAATTTTGTGAAAAGTTTTAAAATTTTTATTTTCCCATATAAATAACATGTCTACCCGGTTTTACCCCTCTAGTGGGGCATAACCGGCCAAAATGACTTTGTTTCAAAAAATGACGTAAAATTAAAAATAATAATAAAATCATGTTTTCGAAACTGCGGTTGCATTAACAGATAATTAGTGCTTACTTTTACACAATTTTGTTCCTTTGCTCTAAAAATTGTGGTTTCTGGAAGCCTTCAAACCTTAGGGACCCGGTTTTACCCCACTTTTCCCTATTCGTCATTGAACGTTGGGTATTTTGTTCATTATATACATTAGCAAGAGAAGGTCATGTGAATGTTTCACACCAATCCTGCACAAAAAACAATACTTTCCTTCCCTACATGTTCGAAAGAAACAAGAGAAATAAAAATTAAAGAGGTTATAATAATTACTTGTATCTAATAAACTAGACAATTTTTAAAAGAGAAAAAAAGTAGACCTAATATAATTTTTTGGCTGGTGGAAGTTATTAGTATCTATTCGGATACGTGTATTAAATTTTCACGATATCAAATACACCTGTGATTAAACGTAGGTAATCTTGTTCATTACCTACATTAGCGGAGAAAGTCGTGTGAATGTTTCACACCAAATCTACATAAAAACAATACTTTCCTTCCCTACATGTTCGAATAAACAAGAGAAGTAAAAATTAAAGAGGTTATAATCCTAGCATCTAGTAATTATATCGAGACAATTTTTAAAAGAGAAAAAAGTAGGCCTAATATAATTTTCTTGGCTAGTGTAACTTATGAGTATCAATTCCGATACGTATTTTGGTTTCTCACGATACCAAACATACTCGTGATTAAATTTTGAATGTCTGTTCATTATCTACATTAGCAAGAGAAAGTCGTGTAAGTGTTTCACACCAAATATGTATAAAAGCAATATTTTTCTTCCCTACATGTTCGAAAAAAACAAGAAAAATAAAAATCAAAGAGGTATTACTAGCATCTAATAAACTAGATTAAAATTATTAAAAGAGAAAAATAGTTAGGCCTAATATAATTTTCTTGGCTTGTGGAAGTTATGAGTATCTATTCGGATACGTATTTTGATTTTTCACGATACCAAATATACTCGTGATTAAACATTAGTTATCTTGTTGTTATATACTTTAGCAAGAGAAAGTCGTGTGAGTGTTTCACACCAAATAGACCTATATATAAAAACAATACTTTCCTTCTCTACATGTTCGAAAGAAACAAGAGAGATAAAACTCAAAGAGGTTATAATCCTAGCATTAAGTAAATTATATCTAGACAATTTTTAAAAGAGAAAAATAGTTAGACCTAATATAATTTTTTTGGCTAGTAGAAAATATTAGTATCTATTCTGATATGTATTTTGGTTTTTCACTATACCAAAATATACTCGTGATTAAACGTTGGTTATCTTGTTCATTATCTACATTAGCAAGAGAAAGTTATGTGAATGTTTCACACCAAATCTACATGAAAACAATACTTTCCTTCCCTACATGTTCGAAAAACAAGAGAAATAAAAATTAAAGAGGTTATAATAATTACTTGCATCTAATAAACTAGACAATTTTTAAAAGAGAAAAATAGTTAGGCCTAATTTATAATTTTTATAGCTAGTGGAAGTTCTTATCTATTTGGATACTTATTTTGGTTTTTCACGATATCAAACTTACTCGTGATTAAAAGTTGGTTATTTTGTTCATTATTTACATGGGCAAGAGAAAGTCGTGTGATGCTTCACACCAAGTCTGCACAAAAAACAATACTTTCCTTCCCTACATGTTCGAAAAACAAGAGAAATAAAAATTAAAGAGGTTATAATAATTACTTGCATCTAATAAACTAGACAATTTTTAAAAGAGAAAAAATTAAGCTTAAATTAATTTTTTGGCTGGTGGAAGTTATTAGCATCTATTCGGATACGTGTATTAAATTTTCACGATATCAAACATAGTATACTTGTGATTAAACATAGGTTATCTTGTTCATTATCTACATTAGCAGAGAAAGTCGTGTGAGTGTTCCACACCAGATTTACATAAAAACAATACTTTACTTCCCCATAAACTGTATGGTTCATATAAGGAAAGAGAAAGAAACCATTAAAGAAGTAAATTTTATAGTAAGCTAATTAAAACTAGATCATTTTAAAAAGAGAAAAATAATAATTATAATTTTCTTGGCTAGTGGGAGTTGTAAATATCTATTCTGGTACGTATTTTGATTTTTCACGATACCAAACATACTCGTGATTAAACGTTGGTTATTTTTTTCATTATCTACATTAGCAAGAGAAAGTCGTGTGAATATTTCACACCAAATCTACATAAAAACAATACTTTCCTTCCCTACATGTTCGAAAGGAACAAGAGAAATAAAAATTAAAGAGGTTATAATAACTACTTGTATCTAATAAACTAGACAATTTTTAAAAGAGAAAAAAAGTAGGCCTAATATAATTTTTTGGCTGATGGAAGTTATTAGTATCTATTCGGATACGTATATTAAATTTTCACGATATCAAATACCACCTGTGATTAAACATAAATTAGCTTGTTCATTATCTACACTAGCAGAGAAAGTCGTGTGAGTGTTCCACACCAGATCTACATAAAAACAATACTTTACTTCCCCATAAACTGTATGGTTCATATAAGGGAAGAGAAAGTAACCATTAAAGAAGTAAATTATATAGTAGGCTAATTAAAACTAGATCATTTTAAAATGAGGAAAATAATTAATATAATTTTCTTGGCTAGTGGGGAGTTATAAATATCTATTCTGGTACGTATGTTGATTCTTTACGATATAATACTTTATCTGTGTAAATATTACATTAAATATGTCAGAAGAAATATCAAAATTTATTAAGAAAAGAACAAATGAAATTATTGTAAAATGTAAAGGTTAATGTTGTTAAAGTAATATTGTCTTTAAGTTTTTAATTTTTATAATATTTTGTTGAGTAAACAAACAATCATGTTTATTTTTGTGCGTATAAAAAGTCCCCTAATGGTTTTTATTTTGGATAGAGAGGAGAGCATGCAGTGCAGGTGTTCACTAGTGTTGAGCGCGCTTTTTAACCAATCAGCATCCACTATTCTACCGACCGACTCGGCCATCTTTGATTTATCTAGTTACTTTAGTCCAGTATAAGGTTTTGCACGGCGCGGGTAACTTGGTAGTTTTTTTACGGGGGTGTACATTATGTTTTTATACCGCTAAGATTTTTGGTTTTTTCTTAAAGTGTTTGTGTGTGCTAAATTAATTGGATTAATTGTTTTCTGGATTAAAAACAGGTTAGTTTTATGTTATTTATTTATTTTATTTATCAAAAACAAATAGGTACAGTAGATTGGGCAGAATTATCCGACACGACAATATGAAATTTCAATAAAAAGTAGGCCTACACTTGTTGGATTTTAAAAATAAATTTAAACCTTTATAGGCCTGTTGGTAGGTATTCTTACCACTGGCAATAAAGTCGATTTTTTTTTTTTAAGAATAAGCTATGAAGTTGAACCCTATTTGCATTTTACGGTTTTATGGATGTTTTCTAGTAACTTATATAAGCTATCCACATTTTGAAATTAGTGCAAAGCGACCATTTTCTTCATTTTGTTGTTATACGAATGTGATAAGGATTCATACCAGCGTACGCAACCGTGTTGTTTGGTTGTTACTTTTGTACAGTGCTTAGAAAATTCTAGTTTTTTACAGGAAAGCAAGCATTCATGCTAATATAAAGTTGAGATACGTTATTATACATACTTTTCTGTTATATAGAACTACAAGTTGTATGAATAAACATTCTTACCACTAAACATTATGTGATTCCCATTTTAATAAACGTTCCTTGGTAAGTATACTTACCAGGGCTTACCATAAAAACAAAGAAATATCTTAACGTTCTGGCACTAGACACTAGTCTAGTGCCAGTAGTGGGACACTACTCAAGTCCCTATAAAACAAAATTTAACATTTTAAAACATGTAGCCCTATATACTGCCCTATAAAGGGTTAATGAAACAAAGTATGATAAGTTTTTGCAAAAAATACAATGAATAATTTTAAGTAATGTTTTAAGGAAACAAATAATTTTGAACTCGTCTATTGGTTTCGATAAATAGTTTTTTATTTGTAAATCAGTTATTTTGTTTTGCACATTTCACATTTTATTATTTTTTTTCATTTGTATATAATATAAATTATATAATAGCATATTCTTTTAATAAAAATGTGTTGTTGATGATTAGGTCAACAGCCTGTAGGCTGGTTTGAACCTGTAGAGGTTTTACTAAGTAAAACGAGGAGTAAGGTGGTTTACCATTGTCTTCCTCACCGAGTGGGAAAGTACGCTTATCAGCATGCCGGGCCTACTCTGCAAATGACACCTTCACTTCATTCACCACAGGGTCTGGCTGTATAATGAAATTCATTACTTTCAGAGGAGTTAATATCTCTGATTAGTGTCTTTTAAACCTCTACCTCTTCTGTTCTTAAATGATTCACTCATTTAATTAGCTGACCATGTGTTAAGAAACAGAACTATTCATTTTAGCCCTGCAACTAACAGATTGAGTGTAAATAATTTGACACTCCACCTGTCTGTTATAGGCAGAAAAATGTGTTAGTAGTTGAATTAGTGTTTAAGTAAGTGACATGTAGTTGTAATTACTAACACACTAATATATTACCCTAGTAGGCTACAGTAGTTGGAGTAGAAGCACTGAATTCATCTACCCTTGACTTGAACATGGCAAACCATAGTTGGGTGGATTAATTTTCCAACCACCAATTAAAATGAATAGTTTTTTAAATTTTCAAAGTATAATATTAAGGAAATTAACATTTTGTATTGTAATGATGTTTTTTGCATGTAAAGGGCAAATAAATGAGTGAAGCTGTAAATACAGTAGGTGAAAATAACTAACTAATTAACGTAGGTTTCAAAACAGTAGAAACAATTTTTAAAACAAATAGGACATAGTCAGCGAAATACAAAGAATATTTAAACAGATTTATCATAATGGCATTGATAAAATGTTGGTCTGCCCATAACAGACAGGTGGAGTGTCAAATTATTTACACTCAATCTGTTAGTTGCAGGGCTAAAATAAATAGTTCTGTTTCTTATCATCACATGGTCAGCCAATTAAATGACTGAATCATTTAAGAACAGAAGAGGTACAGGTGTACTGTGACACTAATCACAGTTATCTGCTATGAAAGTAATGAATTTCATTATACAGTTGGACCCTGTGGTGAATGAAGTGAAGGTGTCATTTGCAGGGTGGAAAATATATGCTTTTCATAGGGCCCGGCATGCTGATAAGCGTACTTTTCCACTGAGTGAGTGTTGGCAATGGTAAACCACCTCACTCCTCGTTTTACTTAATAAAACCTCTACAGGTTCAAACCAGCCTACAGGCTGATGACCACCTAAACAACAACAACACAAAATGTTGGAAGAAGGGCTACTCACGTACAGGTTTACTGATTTTTATAAAACTCTGTTAAGGGGAGACAATTAAGTTAATGGTTTAGAGTGGAAATTTTGATTTTCGGTTTTTAATCTTTTTTAATAGTTTAGACCTAGATTTACCACAAAAACATTAAATTAGAACAAAAAATTATTTGAATGAAAAAAATTTAAGTTTTTATCAGGTTTACCCTAAAAATTAACATGTCGCCAAAAACAAAATAATATTTTTCATATTTTTATATTGCTTGTTTTAGTGCAAACAGAATTTTAGTTTTTTTTTAAAATATCTGCTTCACTATTTTACGAGATATTTTCCATTGTTGGTGCAGCTTTCTAACCAACTGTTGATGGGAAATTAAACTTGTTTGTGTACATTTTGTATTTTATTTGTGCCTTTTCCCTTAAATTTAGATTTTTAACACTTAGGTACGTTTTTGTCAAAACCCATTTAACCTACTAGGCTGAAATGTTTACCAGTTAATTATCATGTGCATGCACATTCACCGACATTGTTTTTACTTCCTCAGGTGCTCAAAAATTTAGTAATATCCAAAAAACGTAGAAAAAATTGTAAAAATTTTATGTTATTCGTTATTCTTTTAAAAACTTTATGGTCCAACAGATTTAATTGAAAAAATATCAGTAGCTGAAAACACCCTACAATTAATTGTTGTTTAGGTGATCAGCCTGTAGGCTGGTTTGAACCTTTAGAGGTTTTACTAAGTAAAGCGAGGAGTGAGGTGGTTTACCATTGCCACAACTCACTCAGTGGAAAAGTACGCTTATCAGCATGCCGAGCCCTCTGAAAAGCACATATTTTCCACTCTGCAAAAGATACCTTCACTTCATTCACCACAGGGTCTGGCTGTATAATAAAATTCATTACTCTCAGAGGAGATAACTCTGATTAGTGTCTTTTACACCTCTACCACTTCTGTTCTAAAATGATTCAGTCATTTAATTGGGTGACCATGTGATAAGAAACACAACTATTTATTTTAGCCCTGCAATGAACAGATTAAGTGTAAATAATTTGACACTCCACCTGTATGTTATGGGCAGACAATTAATTATAAGTGTGTAAATTTTCGTTTTCTTATCTTTCACCAATCCTATGGAAAATGTACCTAAAAATAGTAAATTTAACATTGGTGGGATACAAAGTACAGTGTCCCCAAAGGACAGACATGTGTCCCTTTTCTTGGCGGCAATATCAAGCCAGTGCAGCATGCATCAGATGGGGTTGTTTTTTAACGTATGCTAAAAATATGAATTACGTGCTAGCTAATCAATTTACATTCGTCACAGTCAGTCTCTCTATCACGTCGGATGAGCAAACCTTTTTTTGTCACCGGAATCTTTTTTATTTAAAATATAATTTCACTTACTATCATTTCTGGACTCCAATCCAGTTATTTTTTTGAAAGGGGATGTTTTTTGTAAATAACATACGAAATATTTTTTGTTTATTTAATAATTATTTTTATTTTCTCTTGCCTATATAAATGTGTAGGAAGGAAAGTATTGTTTTCATGTCGATCACAACAAATACACTCTTCACCCACTATACACGTAAACAGACCCCCTCACACCCACACAACAACTGCTTTTTACCTATTGGTCTGTGTTTGTGAACAGAATATCTCAAGAACGGAACATCATACAAACTTGAAACTTGAACTTAAGTCACATACCACTACCGGACCCGACACGAACATTTTCATCAAAATCGGTCAACCGGAAGTAGTAGTTTATTCGTGTAATTTTTCACTTTTTTGCAATTTTCTCAAAAACTGGTCCTACGATTTTTTTTTGAAACCTCCTGGTTTACTCAATTTTTTTATTCTCTACAAGATAGGGTAGGCGCCATGTTTGCTAAAATTCTTGGTGAGGTTGTTTTTACATAAAAAAGTGTTTTTTTTAAGATTACGGCTTTAATAGACTATGTATTAGGCCTATAGCACAAAAATTTTTATAATAAAAAATGTAGAGAATTTAAAATTCTACGACTTTTATTTTAAACATTTTGTTTGTATAACGCTTAGTTTAGCGGTAATTAGCAATTTCGGTTTATTCTCACGAAAACGTGTGAAAAATCGATTTTTTAAGATTTCGGCCTTAGTATGCATTTTATGACAAAATTGATAGAAAATTAAAAGATATACAACTTTTATTTTTAACATATTTCTCTACAGAGCCTAGTTTAGCGTGAAAGAGTGATTTTCCGTATTTTTAAGCCAAACCTTGAACTTGAACCTTACTTGAACTTACTTGAACTTGAAACTTGAAACTTAAGTTACATACCATTACCGGACCCGACACTAACATTTTCATCAAAATCGGTCAACCGGAAGTAGTAGTTTATTCGTATAATTTTTCACTTTTTGCGATTTTCTCAAAAACTGGTCCTAACGATTTTTTTAAAAATCGCCTGGTTTACTCAATTTTTTATTCTCTACAAGATAGAATAGGCGTCATGTTTGCTGCAATTCTTGGTGAGGCTGTTTTCACGTAAAAACGTAGTTTTTTTAAGATTACGACTTTAATATGCAGTTTAGCGCAAAAATTTATATAATAAAAGTTGTAGAAAATTTAAAATTCTACAAACTTTTATTAACAATATTTTTTGTACAACGCTTAGTTTAGCGGTAATTAGCAATTTTCTGTTTTTTTTCTCACGAAAACGTGTGAAAAATTGATTTTTTGAAGAATTCAGCATTAGTATGCATTTTACGGCAAAAATGTAAATAATAAAAATTTATAGGAAATTAAAAGATCTACAATTTTTATTTAAAGATTTTTTTTTGTACAGCGCCTAGTTTAGCGTGAAAGAGTGATTTTCCGTATTTTAAAGCCAAACTGAGGTTGATTTTCATTTGCGTCTTTCACTCATGATTAAAACGCACTCTGATATGTGGTTTATTTCTAATGTAAGGTTCATTGTTAATTATTTGCGTTGGCAAGAGAAAGTTGTGTGAGTGTTTCACACCAGATTTGTTTTTTAAACTGAACGTTATGTTAGCCTTTAATAATGTATTAAACATTCAGGTTAAATGAGATTGTTAAAAAGGCAAAACTAATACAACTAAGTTATTGTTGCTATTTATTTGAGTGAACACTGAACACTAAAACATCAACGGGTAGAAAATAGTGCGGCTTCCTTGTTGGTTGCCGCGTTTAGTATAAAGAAAATATTTTTAGTGAAAACAAATTACTTGATCGAAATAAACAATACTCATTAAAAATATAAAATAGATATCGATTGAGGATTGAGGAGGGATTATTATTTCACCTTGCCCAAAATTAGCCCCGCAAGTAGATGACGTACACTATAGATCTACGGGTACTATGCCGTTTGAATAACAACCATTAGTATAATTGGACATTTTATTAACGGTGGCAGTAGCACAGCATAGCCACATCCCACCACTCTATTTATTTATACCCTTTCACACCAATTGTTTAAACTACAGGAAAGAAAAGTAGCCTCAGGTTTTCATGTAGATTTTCCAAAATTCACTTTTCACCGGAAATACACTTTTCACGCCATAAGTACCCAAAAACATTGTTTTACCGCGCACATACGCACAAACCCACGGCAAGAGAGAGAGAGAGAGAGAGTGAGAAAGAGGGACAGAGAGAGAGAGGGGGAGAGGGTGACAGAGAGAGAAAAAAAGCGAGAGAGACAGAGAGGGAGAGATAGAGAGCGAGACGGCCATAGAGAGAGTGAAAGAGAGAGAGGGGTATAGACAGAGAGAAGAAAGCGAGAGTAGCAGAGAGGGAGGGATAGAGAGCGAGACAGCTAGAGAGAGAGAGAGAGAGAGAGAGAGAGAGAGAGAGAGAGAGAGAGAGAGAGAGAGAGAGAGAGAGAGAGAGAGAAGAGAGAGAGAGGAGAGAGAGAGAGTGAAAGAGTGAGAGGGGGATAGAGAGCGAGACAGCCAGAGAGAGAGGGAGAGAGAGAGAGACGAGAAGAAAGCGAGAGAGGCAGAGAGGGAGGGATAGAGAGTGAGACAACCAGGGAGAGAAAGAGAGAGAGAGAAACTAATGTCGCTAGAAGTTCCCAGAAATAGTTTTAACTTATTACTTTCTCTTGCCCTGAATGAATTTATATAGGAAAGAAAAGTATTGTTTTCATGTAGATTTTTCAAAATTGACTTTTCCCCGGAAATACAATTTTCAAATCCCCAGTACCCAAAAATAAAACACATGTTTTTAGCGATTGGTCTGCCTGCGTGTGTGTGTTAACAAAACATGTCAAAAACAGAATATCGTTCGAAGTTGAAGTTTCAAACTTTAGTTAGTTAATATTTTCATTAAAATTTGTCAACCGGAAGTAGTTGTTTATGCGTGCAATTTTTTATGTTTCATAATTTTCTTAATAACGGCTCGTACGATTTGTCTTTAAAATAATCTCATTTAGGTTTTGTGCTCTACTAGATATAGAGTGGTAAGAGGCATGTATGCTGAAATTCTTGGGAGAGGCTGCGCTTTTATTTCGTTAAAAAATGTTATAAGTTACATATTCTTAGCGATTGGTGTGTGTGTGTGTGTATGTATCTCATATACGCCCACACACACACACACAAATTCATTGTGTTTTCACGTAAACAAATTTGTTTTTTAAGATTACGGCTTTAATATGCATTTTAGCGCAAAAAATTATATAATAAATATTGTAAAGTATTTAATAAAATCCTACAACTTTTATTTCAAACATTTTTTGTATAACGCATAGTGTAGCGGTAATTGCGATTTTCTGGTTTTTTTTTCTCACGAAAACGTGTGAAAAATAAATTTTTTTAACATTTCGGCCTTAGTATGCATTTTACGACAAAAATGTATATAATAAAATTTATAGAAAATTAAATGATCTACAACTTTTGTTTAAAGCATTTTTCTCTACAGAGCCTAGTTTAGCGTGAAAGAGTGATTTTCCGTATTTTTAACCCAAACTGAGGTCGATTTATTTTTAATGTTAGGTTATATCGGTCATTATTTACATTGGCAAGAGAAAGTCATGTGAGTGTTTCACACCTGTTTCTTTTTTCAACATCAATTTGTGTGGTTTAATTTTTGAACGTGGCTCGAATTAAATATTTAATTTAGGAGACAAGATGAAAAGTTGATAGTCGTATCAACGACGATAAACAGTTTAGAGTGCTCATTTGTTAATAATTAACCGATTGAGTTTAACCTGGTCTTGAATATTGCACATTGTTTTCCAAATTCAAACTTTACTGATGCGATAACTTTCACACTGGTAAATTTAAACTTCCAACTTTAACTTGTAATTTCAAGTTGAACTTTGTTTTGTTGTTATATTGAGACAAGAGTTCTTTGCAATCGTGCTTTCTGCTTTTCTACATGTACGGTTTCATTCCATGTGTAGGTCTTCTTCATATGTGTGTGTGTGTGTGTGTGTGTGTGTTAACACGTGATAAATTAATACATTTACTCGATGAATTATTTATAAAGTTAGAATTGTGCCAGCGCTATGCGTAGACTTATTGCTTGCATATTTATGTTACTTGACATAATTGAATACCATTCAGTTACAGTACTGCCCGTTGCCAAGCTTTGTGCAGGTGAGAGGTATGCATTACGTCACTACTACTCTGAGAGATTGCGTTAGTAGTAGTAACGTTTTACTTGCATTATGTTTGTAGTAGTCAGGGGTACTATCCAAACTACATATTCTGTGTCGCCGTCTACAGCGAATAACTTAGACAAAACAACACCCTCGTACTGCCCGTCCCCAAGCTTTCTGCAGGTGGGGGATGAAGGGGAAAGACGAAGTACCAGACTGCTGTTACGTCATAAACACTCTACTAATCATCTCTCATTGCTCTTCGCTAGGCAGTAGGCTGCCTAGTGGGGTGACATACACATATATTTCACACGTTTTCGTGAGAAAAAACAGAAAATCGCTATTTACCGCTAAACTGAGCGTTATGCAAAAAAAAAGTTTGAGTTAAAAGTTGTAGAATTTTAAATTCTCTACATATTTTATTATATAAAATTTTGCGCTTTAATACATATTAAAGCCGTAATCTTAAAACAAAAACCCTTTTTTTTACGTGAAAACAGCAACACCAAGAATTTCAGCAAACATAGCGCCTACCCTATCTTGTAGAGACTAAAAAATTGAGTAAATGAGGCGATTTTAAAAAAAATCGTAGGAACAGTTTTTGAGAAAATCGCAAAAAAGTGAAAAATTACACGAATAAACTACTAGTTCCGGTTGACCGATTTTGATGAAAATGTTCGTGTCGGGTCAGGTAGTGGTATGTAACTTAAGTTGTAAGTTTCAAGTTCGTACGATGTTCCGTTCTCGAGATATTCTGTTCACACCCACACTCACAGTCACACAGACCAATCGCTAAAAACATGTTTTTTTGGTTCAGGGGGTCTGTTTACGTGTAGATCCGGTGAAAACTCGATTTCTAAAAATCGACATGAAAACAGTAGGCTACTTTCCTTCCTATATATTCATTATAGGCAAGAGAAAGTAAAAAAAAAAAAAATTGGGGTGGATCACCCTTATCACTTAGGGGTATAAAAAATAGATAAAAACCTATTCTCAGGCCTACCAAGTGTGCATATAAAATTTCATCAAAATCGGTTCAGCCGTTTCGGAGGAGTATGACAACTAACACAGTGATATAAGAATTTTATATACAGTAAACTCCCAATTATCCGTGGAATTGACTGGTGCGGATACAGCGGATAATCGAATTTCGCGGATAAGCCGCAAAATTGCCGACAGCAGTTAAAATGGCTAAAAGTTCTAAAAAATAACAAAAGTGCTTTAAATCAATTTATTGTATAATAAAAGAACGTATATGATAAAAAACTTAATCCACGTTTTGTACATTATTGTTTAAGAAGAAGTTATGTTAACTGTTATACAAAAAAAAAAAAAAAATCGGTTAATTGCTTTTGTTTTTTCGTGTTAAATACTATACTGTAGGCCTACGTGTTGTGTTATACATTATTATACAGGGTGATTTTTTTTCCTGTTACCCAATTGTTAATGTCTGGTAATTTTTTTCTAAGAAAGGGATATTTTGTTTTGTGACACAAAGTTGGTAGCCCTACTCAACCGGTATAGATACCACAGTTTGAGTTGATTCTCCTCGAGTTGCGTAAAATTTTGTGCTGTTTCCAGTTGTGTTACGAACAGAATGTCTTTTACCCTAGGACAACGGGTTTTCATTCTTGAACAATATTTTGCTACAAAATCGTATGCGAGTGTAAAAGAATCATTTCAAATTAAATTTTTTGGTGTTGCTCCACTCTATTCTAGTCAATTTCTAGGCTAACTAACTGATTTTTAGAGGCAGGTATTGTTTGCAGCAGAAAACGTAGTGGTCGACCAACTCTCTTGACAGATGACGTTAAGAGAATGTGAAAACAAGATTGCTCAATTCTCCATGGAAAAGTTTACAAAAACTTTCCTCGCATGTTGATTTGTCATGTTCGAGTGCTCAGAAAGCTGCTAAAAAATTGAAATTGTATCCGTATCACATACAATTAGCTCTAGAGCTTCAGCCTCCAGATTTAAACAAGAGATTGTTTTAGGATAAAAGACATTCTGTTCGTAGCACGACCGGAAATGGCACAAAATTTTACACAGCTCAAGGAGAATCAACTCACACTGCCATATCCATACTGGCTGAGTAGAGCTACCAACTTAGTGTCACAAAACAAAATTTTTTTTTTTAGAAAAATATTACCAGACATTAACCTTTGGGTAACAGGACTAAAAAATCACCCTGTAGTTTATTAAGTATTTTATTATTTATTATGATTTTTATTACATTAAAGAAATTAGAAAACCTATATTCGTATTTATGAAATAATTCTAAGTTTCAAAACTTGTTTTTGTGTATTTTTTACTTTCTCTTGCCTATATGAATATATAGGAAGGAAAGTATTGTTTTCATTGCGATTTTAAGAAATCGAGTTTTCACCGGATCTATACGTTTTCAGACCCCCTGAACCCAAAAAACATGTTTTTAGCGATTAGTCTGTGTGTATGTGTGTCTGGGTGTGTGTATACAAAATATCTCAAGAACAAAACATCGTACGAACTTGAAACTTAAGTTACATATCACTACCGGACCCGACACGAACATTTTCATCAAAATCGGTCAACCGGAATTAGTAGTTTATTCGTGTAATTTTTCACTTTTTTTGCGATTTTCTCAAAAACTGGTCCTACGATTTTTTAAAAAATCGCCTGGTTTACTTAATTTTTAATTCTCTATAAGATACGATAGGCGCCATGTTTGCTGAAATTCTTGATGAGGCTGTTTTTACGTAAAAAGTGTTTTTTTAAGATTACGGCTTTAATATGCATTTTAGCGCAAAAAATGTATAGAACAAAAGTTGTAGAGAATTTAATATCCTACAACTTTTATTTCAAACATAATTTTGTATAACACTTAGTTTAGCGGTAATTAGCGATTTTCTGGTTTTCTCACGAAAACGTGTGAAAAATCGATTTTTTAAGATTTTGGCCTTAGTATTCATTTTATGACAAAAGAGTTTATAATCAAATTTATAGAAAATTAAAAGATCTACAACTTTTATTCATAGCATTTTTCTCTACAGAGTTTAGTGTGAGTTTAGTGTGAAAGAGTGATTTTCCGTATTTTTAAGCCAAACTGAGGTTGATTTTAATTTTGCGTCTTTTATATATGATTAAAATTAGGTTATGTTTATTGAGGTTAGTTTTTTGTTTATTTCTAATGTTATATTACTAATGTTAGGTTTATTGTTAATTATTTGCATTGGCAAGAGAAAGTCGTGTGAGTGTTTCACACCATATTTTTTATTTTTTCTTATACTTCAAACGTTTCACTGTAGGTGCCGCGGATAATCCGCAAACCGGACAACCCGCCCGCGAATAATCGAGAGTTTACTGTATTAGATAAATACGAGGCGTATTTTTAAAGTAAGTACCGTTTGAAAATAAAAAAAAAATAAAAGGAAATTTGCAAAAACTAATTTTATTTTCGGAATCTACATACTTTTATCTATTTTTCTACATAGTTTCCAAGTTTTTGTAAACACTTATCATATCGCACAACTAAATTTTGGAAACCTTCTTCATAAAAACTTGCCGCCTGCTGTGATAACCAAGAATTCACGGCCGTTTTCAATTCGTCGTCATCGTCATAACGGCTGCCGCCCAAGTGATGTTTCAGATGACGGAAGAGATGAAAGTCGCTCGGCGCAAGGTCAGGGCTGTAGGGTGGGTGGTCCAAAACTTCCCAGCCAAAAGAGTCCAATGCAGCTCGGGTCTGAGCGGCAGTGTGAGGCCGCTCGAGAGAGTTCAAAAGACTCGACAGTTCCTTGAATTTTCTGACACGTTATGACGAAAACGGTGACGATATGCTAAGTCGGATCGTAACTGGAGACGAAACGTGGATTTCGCATTTCACTCCCGAATCGAAACAACAAAGCATGGATTGGAGACACATGCACTCTCCCGTAAAGGTCAAAGCCAAAGGTCAAATCACAGCAGGCGGCAAGTTTTTATGAAGAAGGTTTCCAAAATTTAGTTGTGCGATATGATAAGTGTTTACAAAAACTTGGAAACTATGTAGAAAAATAGATAAAAGTATGTAGATTCCGAAAATAAAATTAGTTTTTGCAAATTTCCTTTTATTTTTTTTTATTTTCAAACGGTACTTACTTTAAAAATACGCCTCGTAAATGAATGATTAAGTTATTTAATTGAATGACAAACGAAATAAAAGGGAAAATGATAATTGTAGGAGGGAAGAAATAAATAAAGAAATAGTAGAAGTGGAAAGGAAGAAGTAAGGAGAAACGAAGAGTTCTTCAGAGTCGCGCCGAGTTTGGTTAGCAGCAGAAGGAATAGAGAGAGGGACGTGCGGCGGTCGTTTAGTGTAATGTGGAACGTTGAAGCAAGTGGAAGCGAAGTCGTCGTAGTTGGGGCGGCGGTGTGGCGGCGCAGTGCAATGTGTCACAGCTACTATTAGTTAACTGCGCTATCTATCGGATTTTATTTGTACTATTAGCGCGCATTAAAAACTAAAATAGAATGAAAACATTCGCTTTGAATAGTTAGTATTAACTTATAGACAGTGTAGTAACACACTAATACTAATATTACTAATACTATAATACATAAGCTTATCTTTTTCTTCTCTCTCCTCTCTCTCTGTATCTCGGTCGGTTACCACAACTACACACACACATACACACACACACGCACGTTACTTCCACTACTAGTGTACTGTATTTATGAGAACTGACTTCAGTTTGTCGTCTGCCGAAATCATAACACCACGCAGTTGTAAAGTGTTGTTATACTCTTAAAAAGTTTATTCAGTTTAGATACAGTGATTGGTTTTTGTTTAATTGTTTAAAAAAGTGTTGTTTATTTCAATATATTATATAATAAAATTATCTACTTGGAAAAAAAGGTAATGTTTCATCCGTTTATTTATTTATTCATTTATCTATAAATTTAATATTAATAGAACGTGTTTTGTATCGGAATTTTTGTTTTTTGATTTGATTGTAGTGTTCTGAGAATTTAAATTTAAGTTTTAATTTATTTTTTGTTTCGTCCGTTTATTTATTTATTTATCTATCTATTCTGCCCATAACAGACAGGTGGAGTGTCAAATTATTTACACTCAATTTGTTCGTTACAGGGCTAAAATAAATAGTTATGTTTCTTATCACATGGTCAGCCAATTAAATGACTGAATCATTTAAGAAAAGAAGAGGTAGACGTGTACTGTGACACTAATCAGAGTTATTTCCTCTGAAAGTAATGAATTTCATTATACAGCCAGACCCTGTAGTGAATGAAGTGAAAGTGTCATTTGCAGAGTTGGAAAATATGTGCTTTTCAGAGGGCTCGGCATGCTGATAAGTACACTTTTCCACTGAGTGAGTTGTGGCAATTGTAAACCACCTCACTCCTTGTTTTACTTAGTAAAACCTCTACAGGTTCAAACCAGCCTACAGGCTGATCACCTAAACAACAACAAAATATAAAAAGCGTAGGCCTATTTATTTATCTATCTATAAATTTAATATTATTAGAACGTGTTTTGAATGGGAATTGTATTTTGATTTGATTGTAGTAGTGTTCTGTGGATTTAAATTTAAGTTTTAACGTGTTTTTAACCTCCGATGGAAAAAATTGTGTTATAAGTTTAACGTGTATGCCATTGTAAATCCTATTAACGGATTAACCGATTTTGATTTGTTTTTTGTTTTGTTTGGAAGGTGATTTTATCGAGAGTGTGTTTTAGTTACGATTCAGTAAAATATAAAAAGTTGGCCTATTAAAATACAATAACCTCAAAACTAGTAGGCCTAATAGATAAAGTTTAAAAGGCATTAAATCAAAATTTAAAAAACCTCCCACAAAAAAACCCTTTGAAAGTAAAATTTGATGTATTGGGGGTTTAGGTTTAAGGTGATCGCGTCGAAGTACCGCTAAGTACATTTAAGTTCTATTTTTTTACTTATCGGTCCCTTTACGAGATTATGTCAAACCTAAACCCCCAATACACATTATTTTATAATTTTATAAAGAATTTTTTGTCGGGGGTTTTCTAAAATTCTATTTCAACTGTAATATAAAACACAGCCACCGAATAACTTTTGATTACTTTTTAATAAAAAACAAATGCTCAATAACGAAATTTTAAGTAATCGTATAAAAATAAATTAAACAAAAATAAAATTTAAAAAGTAAAAAATTGATATGTATTGGGGGTTTAGTTTTAAGGTGATCGCGTCGAAGTACCGCTAAGTACATTTAAGTTCTATTTTGTTACTAATCGGTTCCTTTACGAGATTATTTTAAACGTGAACCCCCAATACATATTATTTTATAAAGGGTTTTTTGTCGGGGGTTTTCTAAATTTCTATTTCAACTGTATTATAAAATACAGCCACCGAATAACTTTTGATTACTTTTTAATAAAAAAAACAAATGCTCAATTACGAAATTTTAAGTAATCGTATAAAAATAAATTAAACAGAAATAAAATTTAAAAAGTAAAATAAAAGATATGTATGGGGGGTTTAAGGGGAGATTGCACGATGGTTTTAACTCAAAATTTCAATTTTTGGTTTTTTATGTTTTTCAATAGTTTAGGGC